>CAUYQG010087610.1:0-32590 GCA_963574415.1 Tarsius wallacei
CCTGTAATTCCAGCTACTTGCAAGGCTGAGGTGGAAGGATCGCTGGAGCCCAGCAGGTCGAGGCTGCGGTGGCCGGGAGCGGCCACTGCACTCCAGTCTGGGCGACAGAGTGAGACTCCAACTCAAAAAAAAAAAAAAAAAAGAAATCAAAAGAGGGCTTCATTGAACCTGGATTTTGGCTCTGGCAGACAACATGGCTTGTAAAGGCAGAGGATGGTGGTGACATCAAGAAAGTCAGGGTGAAATAAGGATTAAATTTTTGATCTTTAGACACACTTATAGTGGCTGATCTTTCTTGTCTGTCAGAGAGCTGGGGTAAGAGAAACTTCTATGGATCCCTACTCTGTGTTGTAATAGGCTTGTGTTCCTTAACCAGCAGTTTGTAGTTATTACCTAGGATAGGGGAATTCCATATGAAAATTTAAAAGAAACCTGTTAAATCAAACTTAAGGACTTGATTCTCCAAAGATAGTGGGCAGAATATAAAATAAAAAGTCTCCTGTCCTTAAGATCTTGTTCACCTCTTCTTGTTTACGTTTTCTGGTAGGCACTTGATACTTCCCACCCCACCACCCACATATTTACCAAATAAACATACTAACTACAGTTCTTTATCCATCACCTTTCAACAGTTGCAGGTGATTCACAAAACAAAAGATGCAGTGTTTGCCCTTGTACAAATTACTCCTCTCTCTCTCTCCTTCCTTCTATATCCTGGTTCATACAAGTTTTACCATTGTAAACATTTTAACATATTTATGGTTTATAGACTTCAGACTTCTATGATTTGTTTACAGACTTGGAAAAATAAAATTCAACAGTGTTTACATTATGAGGATTAGGTAAATATTGTTCACTGCAGAACCAAGTAGTGATATTAGATCTGTAGAGGGAAGGAAATGAAATCCTAAAGCATTAAGTCTGTCACTTTAAAGAGAATTTTCTGCAAGTCAAGGTCAAATGAATTCTCTTTTTTATAGCCTATTAATTGTTCAATGTCATGCCATATTTTAGATCAATTCATGTCTAAGCCATGAAGAGGCAAGACTTTCAGAAATTTGTCTGTGAGACTGAGGAGTCTTAGAGAAAGTATCCAAAGAAAGGGAGAATGAATGGGTCAGGACTGTTTGACTAAAAACAAAGTTTTAATTGTCAAGATGAAGAGGTATCTCATAAACTTGTGCCTGGCTCCTAGCAAGAAAGCAAATAAGTGAAATTTAAGATACTTATTTTTACTATAATTTCCATAGGACAGTCAAGGTGCAGGGTATTATTATTATTTTTTTTGATAATTTGATGTCCTCCTAACTGAAGAAAATGGTGGACGTTATATAAAAGATGAGCAGTTTGTTCATGAGATCTCTCTGAGGACATAATTAGGAGGGAAAGGATAAGGAAAAAAACTAGTCAAATATTATTTATAATAATTTGTTGTCTTTCATTTAGACCTTTGATAAATGTTGTATACACTTTAATTTGTAATTATATGAAGACATTTCTGTAAAGCAATATTGCATCATGGAAAAAAGCATGGAAATTTAGTCAGAGGAACTATATTTGAGAAGATCTTACACAATTCCCTCTAAAATGATCTGAGCCTCATTTTTCCAATATGTTAATTGGAGATAAGAAAATTTCCTTTCTTACAAAATGTTGTAAGAATGAGCTAAAGAGATGTGAAAGTTGTATGTGAACTATAATGGGTTATAGAACTTGTGGCTTTTACACTACAGAATAATCTAATTTTAGAAATACTCTTGTATTTTCCTCTACAAAGTTTGGGGTTAAAACAAGCCTTCTCATCCCTTGCTCAGTAAAGCAGCAATAATAAATGTAATCCTTACTCCATTAATACAATCAGCTGGTTTGGTCTACTCTAAGGCTAAATGTATCTTTAATGTTTTGCCTTCTCCCAAGAGTGCTCAAAGAAGGATATATGTTATAGTCCCCCAAAATAATCATCTTATTGTCCTGACTGTCCTGGGCAGAATTTTCTCCTGAGGTGGTAGTTCAAATTTCTTACTCCCAAACTCCAGGTGAATTTGCGCAACTTGGATTTATTAACAAGTCGTTTTTTTATTGTAGAGAATGTTTGAGTAAAATTTATATTTGTTATTGTAAGTCATCATCATTTGGATTTTTTTCAATATTGCTATATCGAACTTATGTTTGTATGGTAACCAACATGGTAGAAGAGGAAGAATAGTAGAACAGAATTTAAAAAGAGGGTTAACTTAAGCCTGGTTCTTTATCTTGCCACCTGGGTGATTTATACTTTACAAATAATGATTATATATATTTTGTGTACAATTGAAAAGAATGAAATATGAAATATCTAATCTGAAAAACCTATAATAGCCTGTAATAGCTAGCTTGACATAAGTGACTCCATTTTGTAACAGATCTTCCATGTTAACCTAGAAATAACCCCCTTATGTAACCTTCCCATAATCATACTGCGCAAGCCCACACCCTTGTTTCCTCCCAGTGCTTGGAAATTTCCTAATTGCAAATTCCATAGTTATCTGTACCCTTTTGCAACTAACTGTTCTGCCAAGAAACTGTAAATCAAACTGTACAGCTTATGTAATTTTTGCCTTTATATACCCTCTACTCACTCTGTTTGGCGCTGAGAGTTCTTTGGACACTAGTCTGCTTTCGGTCGCTGGCATCAATAAAAGACTCATAATTTGACACTTTTTGTGTGTTGGGGTCATTTCTCACAATCTGGCTATAACATTTGGAGGCCCCAGCTAGATTAGTTGCCAATCTTGGGAGGCAGTCTCGCTCCAGTTCTCCCCGACTTGGTGGGAAAGGTGTAGGGGAGGTGCCCCCTGGGATGTTCCAGGGTCCCATGACCACTCATCTGGCTCAGGGGGAGTTGGAACGACTACCAGCTTCCCATTGCCTCAAAATTCCTGAGTCCATCTGCGTTCTCCTAGGATGTAAGAATCTGTTTAATCTGTTTAATTTGTATGTGGCCACAACTCTGTTAAGGAGGATGGAGCCTGACGAGGCCACTCCTTTAGCTCTGTTTGTTAACCCAAGATGTTGGTAAAACAGTGTCGCGGTTTAGTATTTGGTTTCTGTTTGGGTACCCGCTTTGACTTCTGACTGCATATGATTGGGTTTCTGTTTGGGTACCCACTTTGACTTCTGATTGCTTATGACCTTGGCCCCTTTCTGTTCTTTGCATCCTAGCTGTGCTCTTTGCTATAGGGCTTGCTTCTGCTACACCTCAAGATTGACATTTAGTCTATAAACTTTTATTAGCCTTTGTTTATCTCTTTGTAATTGGAGGTCTGCTTCTCATCAGGTGCCTCCTGTGATTTACTGATTTTTGACAATATGGGGTCTGAGGCCTCCAAGCTTACAAGTCCCCTGGACTGTATGTTAAGAAACTTCTCTGTCAGGTTCGCAAAGAATTACAGAGTACATCTCTCAAAGGGCAAGCTCCGGACCCTCTGCAAAATCTATTGGTAATCTTGGATGCCTCTCTACAGGATCTCTGGATGTTCATGTTACTCGGGTTGAATTTGTTTTGTTTGTTCTGTTTATGAACGTAAATCTGTTTTCTGGTTTCAGAGCTCTGATTCTGATTTTTTTAGTTTTCTCTAAGTTTGCTTTTATCTTTCTTTCTCCCCTTTCCATTGGTATTGCTTAGACAGTTCAGCCAGTTCTAACTAAAAATATAAACAACATTTAAGCCTGCACAGTTTTTATTGAACTGCCTATTGGGACAAAGTTTAGCCATGCAAGCTGGTTATAATTTTGTCAGAAATATAATCTAAATTTGAACATCTTAAAAATAATAATAAACTTGTTACTGTTTCATGGCAAAATTAAAAAAAATTTCATTAAATCTAGATTTGTTTAATTATGCTTACATGTATATCTGTTATATGTTTTGTCCAGTATGCTACCAAATTGGCTTTCAAGTAAATGAGTATTCATAATATACATATGACTTTAATTATTAATAATAATATTTTAAAAAATCTTTAAAACTGTCGACATACATTTCGTCAAATATAAAATTACAAGCCTAGCCAAGACCAGGATGATCTCTATTTATATAAGTGCTTTGTTATAAGTATGACTAATTTAAAATTGTTGGTTCCAAACTGCTAAACCTTCTGAATTATTGGTAAAATGCTAAAAACTGATTGGCCAGGAAATAGTCTTCATAAGAAATTAAGCAAAACTGCTATAAAAATAAATAAATAAGTAAAACAATGCTTATGGGTAAACTCTTCATGTGATTTAAAAAATCTCAAAATTATTTTAAAGGTCCATTAAATGTCTGAGTTACTTTCAATTTAAAAAAGGAGCTATAATATAAAAAAAAACAGCAACAGGGACAACAGAGTCCAAGCACGTCATTGTCAATGGTATGTAAAAATCAAGATAAAAATCACGAAGGGGAATTTATGAAGAAAAAAATCTTGATATATAATCAAGTTAGTTGTAATTTTTTTCTCCTGTTCTAACTGCTGTTATGACTTAAAAGACAGCACAAATTTGCTAACATCATTTGTAATTGCTAACAGTTAATTATAATTTTAATTTGTTTTTCCATCCAAACTTGCAAGTGCTTGAATAAATTTTATTTCCAACTTTACCATGTGTTAACACATTAATGTTAAATAACACCACTATTTGTTATATCAGGCTTGCTAAGGTTGTATTTTATAAACAAAAGGATAAATCACCTGTTGTGCCTAATTAGCACCCTCTTATAAAACAGGTAAAGCCTTAAATGCTAAGCACCTTCCATACCATGATAAGTTTTAAAAAACTGGCCTATACCTAGTAAATCTGCCAGATAGATAAGGTACTGAGTACTCTATATTAGCACAGTAAAAAAGAGAACTGATCACTCTCAACTAGTTGCTGCACTGTAGTTCTAGTTGTAAGGTGTGGACAATCTGTGCCTTGCAACTGAAACTACAATTTAGTAATGTTTAAAGGTTCTTAACAACTTTGCCCGTTCATAATTATAAATAAGTAGGGACATATCATTACACATCTGTGTCGTCTGTTCACTCTAAAGGGCTTTGCATCAGACTCTCACAGGCAGAGAAATGGTTTAAGAGTTTCATATGTATAAACAAACAAAAAAAAATGAGCTTTTAAGTTTTTTTTTTTAACCAAAACAAAACAATGTCAGCATGGAGGGCAGCAGAACCAGAGGGCCAAAGGGGCATCCCAATTGGCAGTCACAATTAGTGACCAAAACTCCAAGTGCCCATCAAAGACCTGGTAAAAACAAACCTGCTAAGGGGATGGTGTCCATTGCTCATGGGTACAGCCTGTGGGGACACTAGAAACATAGTTGCCCCCAAAGAGGCCTAATCTCCTGGACCTTGTCCACTGTACAGGTCAATAAGCCATTGGGAAGCTGGTGCATTCTCTTCTGAAGAGAGGAGAGAACACTTGGCTCACAAATAATGGCCACCTATGAAGGCCTGCAAATCTGATAAACTGCCTGGCACTGGCTCACCATCACCCCAACAACCCCCAAGGTAAACCAGGACACTGGAACTCAAATTAATTTTTAACTTAACACAGGTGCCAGACTTTTGGTCCTGGCCATTCATGTTGAAATCATATAACTTTATCCAAAAAAATTTTACCCTCTACAAATCAGAGGAGAAAGAAATATCCTTGGGGCTGCTGGGACGAAAGTATGGTACAGCCCAAGGCCAAAAGTACGATCCGGATATAAAGGCAGTAACATACTCATCTAAACAATTAGATAATACAACAAAAGGGTGACTGTCTTGCCTTTGGGCCCTAGCATCCACTGTTCTACTTAAAAACTAATAAAATTACTTATAGATAGCATTTTAATATGTTTATATATACATTTTTGTTCTATAATAAAAGAACTGGTTATTTAAATAAAAAAATAAAGGGACTGTATTTCCTTATTAAAGCACTACTATAGATAATTTTCAAAAAATATTTCAACTTACATTGATAAATCAAAGGTTTCAGATAGAATTACCTTCACTTTTCCAGCATTGTTTCTGGAACAATGGTCTTTTTCATCATGGTTTGCCTAATAATTTTTGCCTGTGCTCTCACTTAGTATTTTATTAAATCCAAATAATATTTGGTTAAGGTACCACTGTTTCTTATGCATGCCCTTGGAAATAAATAGGTAAGGGACATCTCTACAGCCCACCTCAGTAGGAAGAAGTTACAGAAGCTTAATCTTTGCCCTGATTCCCAAAATCATAAAAGTATTTCCAAGAGCAGAAATGAGAAATAAAAGGACAGACTGAAAGCAGGAAGCCATTTTTATTTCACTCCTAAACCTTACCAAAATAATACAAATAGAGACTGTGTCCTAAAAAATACATAACCTAGGTAAAAAAAAAAAAAAGTTACTTTGCCAACTTTGTCTTTTTAGAAACCAAGACTTCTCAAATATAACCCATATTAACCCATTCTAATGTACCTCTTCCTTAAAAAATTACCAATCAGTCTCTGTTAAAGTATCTCCAGTCTTTACAATAGGTCTAGGTAACTATATACTCCAGTGTTCATGCTGTCTTGCCCACTCCATCCTCCATGCCTTGTCATCCATTCCAGCCCGACGACCTGGTTTTTGTCAAAAAGTTTCAGAAAAAAGGACTAACTCCTGCCTGGAAGGATCGTTTCTCATCATCCTCACCACTCCAACAGCAAGCAAGGTTGATGGGATATCAGCCTGGATTCACCATACTCAAGTCAAAAGGGCCATGGAAACTGACCTAACTCCACCAGTTCGTGTCATTGACTGCACTGTGGTGGCAAGGGACTCCAAATATCCACTCCCTTGTTCAACAAGGGGAAACAGCCATTGTTCAGCAAACAGTACTGCAACCAAGAACTCCAAGAACCCTCTCAAGGTCACTTTTTGACATACATCTAAACTGTGAAAATCAAACACCCTGGTTGCTAATTTATTTTAAATACATTGTACTCATCCTTTACCTCTTGTTTTTGTAATCCCACTTGTTTTGGGTTTTGGTGTAGGACTGCTTACTGTAGCTCCTACAGAATGGAAATGTGGCAAAAAGTCCCTGTTAATGCTATGGTCACAATAAGTTTAACCTGAAAAGTCTAAAGACACCCTGTGCTCTTTCTCCCTAATATCTTTCACAACAGGAGAGGTCCTTGCTATCCAAAACTGAACTCACGGTTCCCCTCCAGTCCAGTTTAAGTTAAGGCTTCCTGACCTGTCACAAATAGAAAAAGAATGTCTATCTGGAAAACTGTACAGTAGACAAAACCCTTACTACACTGAATCATGTACGCAGTGAGCAACCCCTAATTAAGCATTTATCTCTGCCCCAGTAACCCCACTGACCACAGTTGTAATCAGGAAAACAACTTCTTTTACCCAGACTGGATATGCGTCACCATTGCAACTTATAGTGGGGGGGCCTAATAACACATCTAAAATCACCCTTTGGTCAAATGCCGGCCCAGAACAGCCTATATATATATAAAGGTTACCAATCCTCTCCATTCTTCCTGAAATACAGGAAATACCTGGGGTATACGACTTTACATGAATGGTTATGACCATGGCACCTTATTCACTATTTGATGGTGCACATTTGCCTACAATGCCGTGGCCAAACCAATGGGGCCATTGACAGAGCTAAAACATCTTTGGTTCAGTTACCATCAACTTCCGCCTCAGCCTCTGCCTTCTGCCAGCCAAACCACTACCCTGGGTTCATCTCAACACCTCCCGAGTTAATCTCGGCCGCTTCCAAAACTGGCCTGCCAACCCCCTAGTCTTTTTCCTGTGTTAACTAATATGCACCATCTGCTTAATGCCACTATGCCCAGTTGGCCTCAGATTGCTGGCTCTGCTTAAAACCAAAACCCCCATTTATGTGGGCATAGGAGTTGAAACTCCTGTCAATCAGCAATGCAAACAAAAGGTAAATGTTCTCTGGAAATGGTTCACATTACTCTATGTAATGTAACTGGTAAAGGTTTCTGTCTCATAACTCCAGGTTACAATCTAACAACTTCTCCATTCTCTGATATTTGTAACTTGTCTCTCATCTCAACCATGGCTGAATTCATGGCCTGGTAGCCCCTGCCAACACCTGGTTAGCTAGTTCTACAGGCCTTACAAAATGTGCTACTCTCAAAAGCTTAATTAATCAGTCTACTTTTTATATTACTGTTCATGTGCTACCTCAGGTTTATGCTTATAGTGATCCCAAAGAGGTCTTCTCCTGAGTCCCCCTGGTCTTCCAATTGCTCGTTCAAAATGTGCTGTTCCCTTGTTAGTACCTGCCTTAGTCAGGCTAAATGTAGCAGGATCAGTTGCAATCAGCACCGATGCTCTGGTTCGTGAAGAACTGGTCTATCTAACCTTGCCCAAGGAATTAATGCTGACTTAGGTAACCTACAATTTGCCATGGACCAACTCCATGAACAGGTAAAATCCCTGACTAAAGTTGACCCTCCAAAGGCTATAAAAAAATTTGGACAAATGACAAAAAGAAAAAGAACATAATAAATCCTGTTTCCAAGCCTTGTTTAATTTGAACCCATGGTTAACAACTCTTGTCACTAGTCTAATTGGACCCCTCATACTCCTTCTCCTTGGTCTACTTATCAGGCCCTGCATAATTAATTGAATTATCCATTTTGTCAAACAATGAATCAGTTCTGTAAAACTCCTGTATATGAGACTCCAGTATAATAATATACTTCTGACTGATGAGTCAATGCCTTGACTCATGAACAAGTAAATGGGGGGAAGGAAATGAATGAAATATGAAATATCTAATCCGAAAAACCTATAATAACCTGTAATAGCTAACTTGACACAAGTAACTCCATTTTGTAACAGATCTTCCATGTTAACCTAGAAATAACCCCCTTCTGTAACCCTCCCATAATCACACTTCACAAGCCCACATTCTTGTTTCCCCCCAGTACTTGGAAACTCCCTAATTGCAAATTCTGTAGTTATCTGTACCCTTTTGCAACTAACTGTTCTGCCAAGAAACTGTAAATAAAACTGTACAGCTTATGTAATTTTTGCCTTTATATACCCTCTATTCATTCTGTTCGGCACCGAGAGTTCTTTGGACACTAGTCTGCTTTCAGTTGCCGGCATCAATAAAGGACTCATAATTTGACCCTCTCTGCATATTGGTGTCATTTCTTGCAATCTGGCTATGACACAATATGATATTTTGATACATGTATACATTCTAGAAAAAGTAAATCAAGTTATTTAACAGATTCATCACTTAACCTACATTTTTTTGTGGTCAGAATGTTTAAAGTCTACTCTTTTATTGCATGATCTCACTTATATGTGAAATCTAAAAAAAGTCCAACTCATAAAAGTAGCGAGTAGAGTGGTGGTTACCAGAGACTGGTAATTGCTGGGGAAGGAGAAGATGTTGGTCAAAGGATATAACATTTCAGTTAGGATACTGTAACAATCTATTCCACAACATGCTAATCACATTCAATAATGTATTATATATAAATTTCTGAAAGAGTAGATTTTAAATATTCTCAGCATCTGGATGATTTTGAGCAAATATCTTCACTTTGCTGAGTTTTATACATCTGAGACAAATTCTTTTCTGCTTCTAATAAAGATCTGTGGAATAGGAACAGTTATAATTAAATGGGAAAGTCACTGCACATTGAATCAAGATCTCATTCCCCTATTTTCAATTTTTGCAACTTAAGGAAGACATGTCTTTCCCGTATATCAGTTTTTTTTTTTATTTGCATAAGGAATGAATACTCTTAATATTTTAAAAATTATTTTCAGCTCTATGTGAGCCTTTGTGGTAGGCAGAATAATAGTGTCCCCAAAATATCCACATCTTAATCCGTGTAACCTGTTGATATGGACCTTACATACCAAAAGTAACTTTACAAGTATGAGTACAGACTTTGAGATGGAGATATTATCCTGGATTATCCAGTTGGGCCCAATCTAATCACATGAGGGTTTCAAATCAGAGCCCCCTTTCCTAGTTGAGTCAGAGTGAGAAGATGTATTTACAGAAGTCACAGGTAAGAAAACAAGTCCTGGAGACTTCATAAAGGAACATAACCATGCTGACACCTTGATTTTAGTCCAGTGAGACCTGGGTTAGTCTTCTATTCTATAGATTTGTAAAATAATACATTTGTGTTGTTTTAAGCAATCAATTTTGTGGTAGAGTGATAAGGCAGTGATAGAAAAAAATCAATCTTATCACTTATTTTATTAGCACTTATTTATCTCCAATATGTACTAATTGTTATAGAGGACACAAAGAAGAAATAGACATGGGCTTTCTCCCCAGTAATCTGGTAGTTAAGCAGAAGGGATGCATCTTATGTGCAACTGTGATTCAAGGGGGAAAAAAATCAAAGTATAAAAAGATAGTAAACGAAATCTCATTGGAAATTTAGATAAATAAGTTATTGTCTGGGGAAGAGCAGAGAAGGAGGCTATAAGAAAACATATTCATTGAAGTCTTACTCACAGAAATGAACCTTTAAAAAATATGTAGAATGTGAATACACAAAGATGGGCGTACATTCTAAGCCACAAGAACAATACATGTAAAGGTTCTGAGGACATAACTCATGGCCTGTGTAGAAGAAATGGTAAATAAGTACTAGTTGGCTTGAGTTTGGGCAAGAGGAATGATTGTTAAGCAGCCATTTCACATTGTAATCACTATGAGGCAGAATGAGAAATGTTTTTCAGTATGCAATATAACAAAGTCAAATGTAAAATTATATCTGTGCCATAACTCCAGCTTTGTAAATTATGTCTGCACATGGGCAAAGGCTGAAAAGAGATACTAGCTACAATACAATTTATAAGCAGATGATACTAGAGTAGAGAAATTCCTGTTAATTTGTTATTTTTTTGCCCTTATAAGAAGTTCAGGTTTTAAATTTTTTTTTTTTTTTTTGAGTTGGAGTCTCACTCTGTCGCTCAGACAGAAGTGCAGTGGCCACTCCCGGCCACCGCAGCCTCGACCTGCTGGGCTCTGGTGATCCTTCTGCCTCAGCCTTCCAAGTAGCTGGAACTACAGGCGCGCGCTACCACGCCCGGCTAATTTTTTGATTTATTATAGAGATGAGATCTTGCTTGCCTAGGTGGGTCTCGAACCCATGGGCTCAGGCAATCCACTCACCTCAGTCTCCCAAAGGCGCGGGATTACAGGCTGAGCCACCGAGCCCGGCAGAAGTTCAGTTTTTAGAAATGTATGAAAGTAGTTGTGGATGGCAAGTTTTACAAATATGAGATAGTTATATATAGCATAAAAATATGAATAATTGGTACTTTAAACTCAGTGGCCATTGCTCACACATTTTAATTTCTAGGAACCCAGCAAAATGAAGACACCATCACAAATTCTCTTTTTCTTTCCCATAATTATTAAATTTGTTTAAAGCAAGAGATTCACCTAGTATGAAACTAAACGATAGGGCTGATTTTTCAGCAGAGCATTATGACACCAAAGCTTGGCTATCTGTAGAAAAAGTAAAGTATGGCAATTTATTTAAATTTAAGTGATGAAATGCAAAGAGTAAATAAAATTTTATAGAAACCAGGCTCAAGGAACTCACTTATTAGGCAGTCTTGTGATAGAAAGTAAAATATACTCATCTATCCACAAAGCAATTTGTTGCCCCCTCACTGTCTTGCTAACTTCACCATTTTCTCAAGGTAGCAGGAAGAAGAATTAGTTATTCTGGTTTATTCCCCTCTATCTTGTTGCCAAAATGAACTAGATTTGTTTGCAGAAAAAGAAGAAGAAGAGGATGTTGTTAATTGGCATAACTTATTATAAAGCTCCAAACTTATTTGGTGTTTTTAGTAAATTAGCTTTTTTAAATCTTCTATATACATATATATATATATACACACACATATACATATACATGTATATATATATACACACACACATATACATGTGTGTGTGTATATATATATATATATTTGTTAACTTGAACTTCTCAGAGGCTACATACATTAAGTAGAATGATTTAATCACTAAATCCTATGTTGTTGGGGTTGAAAGGAATCATTTATTAAGCCACTCCATTTTATAGAGTGGATGTTAGGTTAAAGTCTCAATGAGGCCTCCAAAATGTTAGGTCAAACTCAGGGGATCTGACATCCAGTGCTACGCAAAACATGCAAACAATTGCCCTAAAATTAGACTAGGAAATATAATTTATTTAGAAAGTAGATTAAAGAGAGAAAGGAGATTCACCTTTCCAAGATGGGGGGCGGGGGGCAAAGTTTAGGAAAACATGGTTGCCATAGCTCAAAGGGCCACATGTCCAAATTAGAGCTTAGCAAAAACAATGGCTTCTGCTGTTTGAGGTTGAATGCTTTTTAAACCTTCCCTTTGATGTGGGGCAAGTAGTCTGTTTTACATCATCACAAAGGGGACAGGTAAGCACAAGTACTGACATCATGTTGATGGACAGCAGACAGATGGGTGCGCTAGTCACATGACTGTTGCCATGTTGATGGGGTCTGTCTGTCATGAAGGGTTAATTGGGTTAACTTGGTTTTCTTATGACTGGAGGCAAATACCTGGAATGGAAATGCTAATTAATACAAAACAAGCTAGGGAAGGGGTTGTAAAACAATGATCAGTAGCTAATTCTGAGAAACAGGTTCTGTCCTTTGCTAGTGATTAAGGGTAAATTTAATGAACTGCTAGAAAAAAATGACTGAATTAGGCAGTGTTAAAATTGCTGCTCTTTAGCTAAGATTATTTTATTAAATTATTCCATTTTGACATTACATCCTTTCAGTGGTTAGTCGAAGACCAGAAAGAGCAACACTTTCATGGCACTTTTCAGTAAAAGTCAGTTGTAATGTAAGAGTAGAAAAAGTCTTTCTCTTCCCAGGTTAGTATGCTTTTTAAGTAACATACCACATTTTTCTTGGAAACACAAAGTGGGTTAAAAGAAAACAGTTATAAGCATGTCTTAGAACATTTAAATGGGAGATTAAATTTGATTTAGGGAGAAAAAGAGATGTCAGATTTAACTTTCTTTCAGGTGGGTAGTAATAAGCATGTTGCTTGTAGAAACAGGAAGCTCCGTTGGAGAGTGATTTGGGGATGACATTGGTCTGACCATATGTGGCATCTTTATCTTTTTTATGCATGCCAATGCAAGGCACAGGGCAGTTATTCACTAACATCAACTGAAATCATTCTCTTCTAAAACAGCAATAGAAGGAAGCAATCAACAGTTAATACTGAAATATCTCTTGACTTTCTAACTACACTGAGTTCAGTAAAAGACTGTGGAAAGCTACCACAGAATGACAGTTCTTATCTTCCAGGAATTAAGATCTAGTTGGAAAGAGAAGAATAAAATTTACCAAATAGCAACAAGTAGTGTTGGAAAAAAATACACTTAATTGTAAGTTTATTTGGCATAATCTCTAAGAAAAGGAGTCAGAGACAGGAATGTTAGTAAAGACATAAAAGTTAGTAATGATTTCAAAGAAAACAAGAAAGTTGAACTGAGCCTTAAGAGACTGGGAGGTCAGGGTAAGGGTTGGGTAGAGAAGATGATGATTCTCTTGGCTTTAGTTAGACCGTGTGTGTGTGTGTGTGTGTGTGTGTGTGTGTGTGTGTGTGTGTGTAAGAGAGGGACTTCTCTCTACCATTGTTGCCTGTGTTTTCATCTTCTTTGTGGGCTCAAAACTTTTTTGGCTTCTTAAATGTTACTCAGGATCTCATTTTAGAGGTCTAATAAGTTATTTTTTAGTTTAGGTTGGGTAACTATCATTTACAACAGAAAGAGTTCCGCTTATTCACTAACTTTGGCTCCTTGACATTTTTTTTCTGCTTTAAACATGTTTTCTGGGAAATCTCTTTCATTATTTAGACCTTAACAATGATCTAAAACATGATTTCCAAATCTTGAGTCTATACTTTCTTACTGTACTATAAACTAGGTAGTTCTAAACCTGGATCAATTTTGTCCTGGGGAATATTTTTCAATGTTGAGAAACATTTTTGATGGGCACTGTGTGTGTGTGTGTGTGTGTGTGTGTGTGTGTGTGTGTTGGGAGGTGGCAACTAGTATCAAGTGGGTAGAGATCAGTTTGAGATTATCATTCTAAAAGGAACAGAACACTTTCTACTCTCTGTTCACACACACATACTTACACTGCCACTCCAAAGAATGATATCATCCCACCTGTCAAAAGTGCTGAAATTAGAAACTCTACATAAACTTATTTGGCAAACTGCTAATTGGTCTTTATCATTTGAATATACCACATATATCTCAAATTATACTTAATCAAAATGGAATACTTCATCTTTTTCATCACCCAAACCTTAAAGAATGTTTTGACAGATCTGATTTAGACTTATTTAACTATTGGTAGTTTATTTGTTTAACTATTTAACTATTGATAATTTCTGTAATGAAGTTAGGCCATACAAATAAGAATTGAGTCAACATTTTTTCACTAAGTCATAGAAATGAGTTGATGAGGAAGAACTGAAAGCATTTGGCCTCCAAGTCCTTCACTCCTGTTATCAGGTTGGGCATCTATTCTCTTCCTTGGGCATCTATTCTCTTTATTTTACTTTTCCCTTGACTTCTCACTGCCTCTCATCCTATTCATGCTTTCCTCTAAATCATGCCCATTACACTTTTGGTTCAGTTAACTAATCACAATGTCCTTATAAGATTATCATAAAAATAACCCTGCCTTTGTAAAATAGCTAGGTCTGTTTCTAATCAGGTAAGGATATAAATACAAGAGAAGCACAACGAAATAAAAATGCTCAACACCCTCCACTGTGGATAGATATTATCTATCAGACATGATTATACAAATTTCAAGTATGTTCAAGTCTTTAGAAATATAGACTCATTTCTAAGCTTTTCATAAATTAGTAGAATATGCCATTTTCTAGAAATGCTAAGTAAAAACAAAAAATCAACATTCCTTGTCTCTAATATAAAGCTTATTTTTGCGTGAAACCACCAACTACATTGTATATAATTACAATTTGAAGGCTGGGGCCAGTGGTGTGTTGGTAATCCAACTTTCTAAAAAAGAAAGAAAAAGAGAGAGGGGGATGGAAAGAGAGAAGGAAGGAAGGAAGGAAAGAAGGAAGGAAGGACAACTGCTGGTATAATATTTGACAATTTCCATGGGATTTCTTTGCCAATTTCAAGTTGTCAGTGGTTTAACACCTGGCTCACAAAATTCCTGAATATTTAAAAATTGGCACTGATTGGCTGATATGAGTCTGCTTCAGTATACTACTGATACTATGTATTTTTGTGTGGACAAAGCAGCACCGAAATGAGAATCTAATGGCATAGGATTTTGTACTGGACCTGGCATAAATTTACCATGTGACTCTAGGTTAGTTATTTTATGTCTCTTAGTTTCAAGCTTCCCAATTGCAAATTATAATGATTGAGTTGATAATCTCCAATATCTATTATGCTTGTATTAAAGGTGCAAAGTGTCCTCTCATCAATCACAATGACTCATTTTAAAAGCATCAAATGTCAGTACTATCAGGAAACTATAAAAAAATTTGAGATGAAATTGCTGACATTAGTTTTCTTTTTCTGTTTTTTCTGTTGGTTAATCTATTATGGATTGAATTCTGAAAAGGTATTCTACTTCTATAAAATAGCTATATATTAAGTTGAAACAATTATTTTTCTTATTGGAATATTTTGTTAGTTTGTATATTACTTAATCAATTATGCTTTTCCCACAAAATAAAACATCCACGTACTATTAACTCTTATGTCATTAATCTTTTTCTAAAAATAACCAATTTTTAAAATTTGATATATCTTTATGGAAATTTGTCAATGCAGCGTGAATTTGGTGATCTCACATCTGAGAGATTTTATAAAGAGGCAATTAGTATAGGAAGTAGAGACTGTATTTTTTAATGTTGCTTTATTCAAATAGACATTCATTTCCATTCTTTTATGCCATAAATAATTTACTGGTATCTGTGACATACAGATAATATTACTCTAAGAGTCTGTGAAGTGTAACCAAGTCAAAGAAGTAAGCCAAGTTTGTATTCCCTCTTTCTAGTCAAATGCAAATTTTCTATTTTAAAAGCAAATTTTTCATTACCTAAAGATGAATGAGATGACACTGAATTTCATTTGGTTCTTTTATTTTTTAAGTAGATAATAAGGTGTCATACAAGAATATGCAATAAGCTATTTTCCTTGACTAAGAATTTGACACCTACAAAAGTAAAAGTGAATTAACTTAACTAAAACTTTCTGCTTCTTGTTAATTTGCCATCTAACCCATAATAGAAATATATTCATGACATAGAAGGCCAGCACTGAATGACCCTGTAGGAGTTATAATTCAGTTTCTTTACTTAGCATATGGCAAAACTGAGACAAAAAGGTAGCAAATGACTTGCCCTAAATAATACAGGATGGATCATTCTGCTCTTTTCGCTCTATCCTAGAACAACCTGGCATTTAACAGTATCCGTCCTTTTCTATTACAAGGACAGAAATTTTAAAAGTATTCTCTCATTCACCTTATACATTACCACTTACAAATACCCTACTTTTTTTCCATCTATTTATATTCAAGAGCCACAGATCTCTTTCTTCTCTTTTCTACAAACTCCACACCAGAACTTGATCACACTTTTTTATGCTTTCTAAGGTATAAGTGATTGATAACAGATTTTTAAAAAATTCCCCTCCTAGGAAGCATTTGCATCTTCACAAACATTTAAGAGAACCTCAGATTATGTTTCACACAATTTTTATTTTAGAAAATTTTAGATATTCAGAAACATTTTGAAAATAGTACAGAGAGGTCCCATACACCCCATATCCACTTCTCTCTATTGTTAACATCTTACTATTGACATGGCACATTTGACACAATTAATCAACTGATATTGACACATTATTATTAACTAAAGTTTATTATTTATTCAGATTTACTTAGTTTCTACCTAATTTTTTTTTTCTATTCCAGATTCCCAGCAAACTACATTTGTTTTTGTTGTTGTTATGGCTTCTTAGTTTCCAGTTGGCTAAGACGATATCTCAGACTTTGTATGGCATTGACAGTTTTAAAAACTGGTGGTCAGGTATTTTGTAAAGTGCTTCCCAGTTGGTATTTGTCTGATGTTCTTCTTAGGATTAGACTGAAGATGCAGGTTTTTTGGGAGGAAGGCCACAGAGGTAAATAGTCAATCTCATCACATTACGGCAGGGGTATATACTACCAGTTTGACTTATCACTGTTAATGTTGAACTTGATGGGATAGCCAAAGTGCTGCCTATCAAGTTTGTCTACTCTGCAGTTACTCTTGGATTCCACACACTCTTTGGAAGGAAGTCATGATGTGCAGCCCAAACTTAAAAAGTGGGAGTTATGCTTCACTTCCATCAAAGCAGAGTAGCTACATAAATTATTTGAAATTCATCTGCACAAGATATTTGTCTATTCCCTCCCATGCATTTATTTTTGTCAATCATTTATTTCTACTTTTTAATTTTATTGTTCAAATTGTTGCAGTACTGATTATTGGATGCTCTTTTAATTGGCTCCTGTTTTTTGGCAAATCCCATTATTGTGGGGTTTTTGGGGACTACTTGCCTATTTTCTGGCAATATTAGATGCTCTAAACTCATCTTGCATATTTCCTTCTTTAATCCTAAAATCAACCGTTTCTCAGAGAAGTCCCAGTGTCTCTTATTGGAAAATGTTATTAGAAACCAAGATCTAGGTGCTAGTTGTGCTCACTGCTACTTAGATATCAGTAATTTTAGGCCCTCTCACCTGACAGAGCAGGGAAATATATATGAGTATACTAATCTATACATACTACACATGTTTACAACTATTACTATTTGTAACCATCTGTATCTATATTAAGTTAAACATGAGTTTATAATGATGTCTCCAATTCTAATCCATTATCTCATAGATCATTCTAACCTCCTAATCCTAGTTACCTGTAACTTCCCACTACATAAGATACCTGGCTCTCACCATCTGTTCTTCCTTCATTTATTTAATTGTTCAATTGTGAAATATAAGTAGTCTCAGACTTGTGAACCCAACCCATGTGGAAAATAACATTTGAATTAGAGTACAGAGGTAAGGTACAGTTTCTTTTGACTTCAGTCTTACAGATTTCATTCATCTCCAAAGGTACTTAGGTCAGTATCTTTCTTGTAGCCCCTTCAGTGAGGTAACTTAATGTATAATACAGTTAGATTTTTGTCACAGTCTACACTCTATTCTGTGACTCTTCAATCTCATAATATGTAAATTGTATAAATTAAGTTTCATTCTTTATCCTGTAAATTTCTATGGGTTTTGACAAATGCATTATGCCATGAAGTCCCCATCACAGTCTCATACAGAATATTTTCACCACCTTAAAGAAGTTCTTGTGCTTCACCTATCCAATCTCCCCCCCAACCCAAACCCCTGTCAACCATTATTATAGTATCATGCAAAACAGTTTCACAACTTTAAAATAATCTCCTGTGCTTTACCCTCTCAGCCCTCTAACTTCCCCCTGAATCCCTGCCAATCACTGATCTTTTTATCATCTCTGTAGCTTTGCCTTCTTCAAAATGTCATATAATTAGAATGTAGTCTTTTCAGACTGGCATCTTTCACTTAGAAATACAGATTTAAGATTCATGTATGCTTATATATATGGCTTCATAGGTCATTTTTAAAAATCATTGAATAGTATTCTATTGTTTGCATGTACCACTTTTTTATTCATTTGCCTTTTAAAGGACATCTTGGTCACTCTAGCTTTTGGTTGTTGTGAAAAAAGCAACTATGGGCATATGTATTTTTAAATCGGTTGGATAAATACATAAGTGTGCAACTGCTGAATGATATGGTAAATACATATTTAGCCTTGTAAGAAATTGCCAAACTGTCTTCCAAAGTGGCTGTACCATTTTGAATTTCTAACAGCAGTAAATGAGAGTTCCTGTTGCTTTGCATCCTTGCCAGAAATTGCTATTGTTACTTTTTTAGGTATTAGCTATTCCAATAGGATCGTGGCGATCTTTTTCTGTTGTTTTAATTTGCATTTTCCTAAGGACAAATGATTTGTGCATCTTTTCATATTCTTATTTGACATGTATATCTCTGCTGAGGTGTCTTTTCAGAGCTTTTGCTCATTTTTAAAATTGAGTTGCTTGTTATCTTATTGTTGAGTTTCAAGAGCTCTTTGTATGTTCTTAATACCAGGCCTTTATCAGATACGTGTTTAGCAAATATTTTCTCTAAGTCTGTAGTCTATATTTCAGTCTCAGCAGTATCTTTCGCAAAACAGAGGTTTCTAATTTTTAATAAGATTTAAATTGTTGTTTTTCTTTTTAATTAATTAATTAGGTTAGTTAGTTTTAAGAGATGGAGTCTCAATCTGATGCCCATGCTAGAGTGCAGTGGTCTAATCATAGCTCACTACAGCCTCAAACTCCTGAGTTCTAGCAATCCTTCTGCCTCAGTCTCCCCAGTAGCTGGGACTATAGGTGCATGCCATTATGCCTGGCTAATTTTAAAAAATTTTTGTAGAGATGGGATCTCATTATGTTGTCCAGGCTGAACTCTTGGTCCTAATCAATCCTTCCATATCAGCCTCCCAAAGCTCTGCCATTATATAGGCATGAGTCACTAGCTCAGTCAAGTTTTTGTTTTATGAATCATACATTTGGTGTTATATCTAATACCTCATTATTAAACTCAAGGTCACCTAAATTTCCACTGTCAGATGATTTATACTGTCGCATTTTACTTTTTGACTATTTATGATGTATGTTTAGCTAATTTTTGTGTGATATGTAAGCACTATGTCTGCATTCTTGCTCTCTTGTTCTCTCTCTTTCTCTCCCTCTCTGCATATGTACATCCAATTGTTCCAGCAGTATTTGTTGAAGACTATTTTTAAATTGAGTTGTGTTTGTGCCTTTTTCAAATTAGTTGACTATATATGTGTGGCTCTATTTTTAGTCTCTCTATTCATTCCAGCAAACTATATGTCTATTACTTTGCCAGTATACCATGTTGTCTTCATAGCTTTATAGGTAACTTTGAAATCAATTGGTGTACAGCTTCAATTCTCTGATAAGTTCAAGAAAAGTCATTATTTCAGTTTCTCCAGCTTTTCCATATTGATAATTTCTAAGTTCTTTAAATGTCAAAGCTGATCCCAGAAATTTTCCCTCAAAAAGTTTTTTGAACTTTTGAGCATGGGCTGATGCAATTACTATTTGAGAGTGGGCATGGGTTTCAGGTTGTACTGATGATTCAGGTTATGGATAAATTCACGTATAAATTGTTATCAGAGGGAAAAACAATCTCTCTGAATCTCAATTTCCCCAAGTTAAAATGAAAGAATTCCAATATGTTATCTTTCAGGGTCCAAAATATCATATAACAATCCACCATTTCTCTCTAATATCTGATTCCCTTCAGATATTTTGGGTCTAGGCAACAGGCCTTGTTCTGGTCCTTTATTATATCTCCATCAGGCTTTCCTCTGGCTTGAAACAACCTCCAACCCGTGTTGTAAGCTGTACCTTTCTATTTATTTTGGAAACAAAAGACAGTATTGTATCATGTCAAAACTGGAAGAAGTATGAACAGTCAGTTCACATTCTTATGGAATGTATAAATAATTGTTTTTTAAAAATTTATACCTCTTATAAATATTTTATGGCTTTATTACTATCACCATTACTAGCTATTATTTCTTGAGCTCTTACTATATGCAAAGCAGTCTTATATACTGTACACACATTATCTCATTTATTTTGCATACCAACTTTCTAAGTTAAATATTTTTCCATTTTATTTATGTCCAGTTGTCATCTCAGAGAATAACTCGCTCGCCTGTGCACTGTTTGGATGTGAATGACCCAGAAGTTAAACTCAGATTTGTGGCACTACAAGGACTATTCTCCTTCTCTTTGCTAAATCATATTCATGTAAGTATTTGGTTGGTTGAATGAATATGTTCTATAATCTGCTACCTTCAATCAGGGAATGTCTTTTTATGCGGTTTACATTAACATTTATGATTCTTAAAGTTTGTAGGTTGGAAGTGCCATCCTTCAAAACTAAATAAACAGAATGTTCTTCTACCAGGTATTGCTTGATGATACTGAACTAAAATGTTACAAGATGTGGGTGGTGGCCCAGATCCCCTAAGAAACAAATCACATTTCTGTATTACCACCATTTTCCAGATACTGTTCTAGATACCTTATCTATATTAGTGCATTTCCCTCCCTCACAACAACCTATAAGACATATATGGTTAGTAATGCAGTTTTACAGTTGAGAAAACTGAGGTACAGAGCAGCTAAATTACTTGCACAAGGCACACAATTTGTTGGTGACATTGTCAGGATGTGAACTGAGGTGGTACAGCTTCAGAGTCTATGTTTCTACCTAGAATGCAATGCTGCATTTTACAGGTACCAGTTAAATATTGTTCGACAAACTTTTATTAAACACCTACTGCATGGATGTGGTTAGGTGCTGGGAACATAGTAACAAATAAGCCTGACTCTGGCCCAATGGAACTCATGGTTTTCTAGACACTTGATACTAAACATGGAATTCATGCACCAGCAGTAACAGCAGCACTTAAGTGATTTTTGGAAATGAATGCTGTTAAGGTTTCACCTGAGACCTACTGAATCTTATATACATTAAAATCTGAGAAACACCTATTCAGAACAGTAGGACATTAGATTGTAGATTGAGGCTGTTTGTTTCTTCCTCTGGGCTTTTGTTTCTTCACCTGTTAAAGGAAGGGGTCGTGCCTAGATAATATCTAAAGTTTCTTCAGCCCTAATATTCCTTATGAGTACCCTCTAGAATAGATTGCATTGCAGAATATGGAAAGTGGAAGTGACCGGGAAGATGGATGCCCAGAACGACCATAAACTTCTGCCCAGGTGTGTGGGTGTTTGTGTGCATGATAGAGTGAGTGTCCTCTGCAATAAAGATCAAACAATGGTGCTGGGTTTCCATGTTTCTTCTTGTTTCTGTAGGCGGCTGAGGGGATTAGATTGTGGCCCAGCAAGCTAGATATTGCCTCCAGACAATTTATATGGCTTTTATATTTATTTAGAGAGCAGGAGGCCTAGTCCAGCTCCTGCTGTATGAAACAGTGACAGGATAATTTAAAAGGACTGTTTCATTAATTTTGGGGGGAATTTATTGCTGACAAAAGACTGCATTATTGATGGTTGGAAGGCAGCTTTCGTCTTTTCTCTGGGGAGCTGCGTGGGAGAGACGCCCCCGCTTGCCTGCAGCCTCCTTGGAGCAGCGGCAGGCAGCCGAGGGAAGCCCTTCCCGGTGGGGAGGAGGGAGTCGTTCTGGCAAAGCGCCCGCCTGGGGCGCAGGGCTGCGATGGCAAAGCCTCTGTCTGACTGTACCGCTGCAATCTTTGAACAGCAAGGAAGGACACTTAGAGGTCGTCCAGCTCCATCCCAGCACTTCAACGATAGGGTCTGGGACATTCACAGAGAGCAAGCGATTTGCTCACACATAACGTCAGAAAACAGGTAGAAATCAGGTACAGCTGCCGAGTTTCATCTCTCCCTTTTGTGTGCGTGTATGGAATTAAAACTGTTTCCTAAATGACAGTGGCAGGATATGTGTGGGCAGTTTTCTGTGTGTTCTTTGCACAGCACTGAGCTTTGTTTCTCAAATAATGACAATAACATCTTATTTTTGCAGACATCAAATGATGTAAAATGGAACTTATCTTTCACACACTGCTTTGAAATGAGAGGAGTCAAAGTCGCCTCTGGGGCGCTCATGGTTTTTAGCCACTTGTGATGAGCCAGGCTCTGGGATAGATTCTCTGCACATCATCATCTTGGATGCCAACACCAATTTTGTGAGGTGGGTGTTATAATCCTCATTTGTAGAAGCTCAATGCAATTACGGAGCTTGTTCAAGATCTCAGAGAATGTAAGCAGCAGAGAGAGAACTCTCCATCCAACCGAATTTTGAAAATGATCTTAACTTTTGAAAGTTCAGTTCTAGGATTACAGAATATGCTTTTTAAAAAGATTCCAAGTTGGGTCTTGAAGGTGGGAGAATGGATCTTTCTGGTAAGAATAGAGAGTGGTAACTGCCATGAAACCAAGAGATGACACTCATGGCTATGAACTAGATTAGCTCTGGCAACATACAAACAACCTTCAGTGACCTTGAAACTCAGACTGAAAATGAACAGTATGGGAGGTAAAGGGATAGGCTTAGCCAAGATGAGTAGCCACGGAAGCAACTGCCTTGGTATTCACTTTCCTTTGCCAGGACAGAACCTGTCAATGCAGACTAGAAATGGACTGAAAGTAAAATGATGGTCTAATCTTTTCTTAAGTATAGATCACTTTCTAGCCTTAAAACTGTACTGATTTGATCATTAAGAAAGAGAGCAGTTTGACTTTAAAATTCCTATGACACTGGATCTGGAAGAAATCTTAGACCACCCTACACCATCAAATTCAAACTCTTGATTTGGAAGATGAGGACTGAGCCAGGAGAAGAAAGGGAATGGATCTTTCTGATAGGGATAGAGTGATAGAAAGGGAATGTTGCAAAAGCTAGTGGTTGAACCAAGGCCCAATAACCACGGTAGAGCATTCTCTCTACCACACAAAGTGGTTTCCTATTATTTATATGTATGTTATATGTCTATATACATTCACAATGTGTATACATACATCATATATATGGATATATTTTCCCTTGCCTATTCTTCCATCAAACTGTGGGGACCAATGACCTACCCTGAATGTGGTAAAAAGAAAATTGCAGCAAACACTCTATAAATGGCCGACTGTAGAAACTTTAATTAGAAGAGTGAAAACATTTGTAGCAAATAGAGCTGTGTTTAGAGTACAGCTGTGTCTGTTCTTTTCACTTCAGGATTTTACTCAAGCAGATTTTGAAGTTGGAGATAATTAGGTTTTGAAGGTTGAAGGTCAGGGAACAGTAGTGGAGAGATATCAGCATTCAGAAATTCTAAGTGCTTTAGGAAAAGCAACCAGGATAGAATTCCACATTAGTTAAAAACAACAACTAAGTAGCCATAAGGTTATTTAGTGTGAAAACCCTAGATTATCTGCCCTAATAATGGAAGAAGCATTTCACTGGGAGTCAGACTTGAGTCCTGTTTCTATAATCAGCTTGTTGAAGGTATGTTTCTCAGGAGGGCCTCTGTGTACCTATCTGTAAAATGAGAAAGCAGGAGTCAATAATTTTAAGAGCCAATGTCAGTAACTGACTGCTTGTGTAGTAATTGCAAGCTGCATTGTTTTTAGTGTGTGTTTATTCAATTTGTCATTACTTAACAAATATTCACTGATGGTCTATTACAAGCTAGGTATTATGCTAGGTCATGAGGATGTTATGATAAATATGACATACAACTCCTTTGGCAGCTCGAAAACCTTGTCAGGATATCTTTAATTATTGTGCCATTAAGTGTTCCTTTTGTTCTAAACATTAACAGACTGTTCCCTCACCTAAAGTCAGATGCTATATAATAAATCTACATTATATTAAGGAATTCAGAAGATTTGAGCAATGTAAGAATAGAACAGCAGTAAATCCAGGGCCAAGATATGACATGGAAAATATGGTAGAAGAGGAAAATTACTGATTAAATGGGAGAGGGGTTAAGTAAGCATAAATCAGGAATACCACAAGAGGTCAATAGATTCAAATGGCAAAATGACAGAGTATAGAATCAGAGAATCAGATCAATATTCCTCAAAGTGTGGTCATGGGTGACCCTATAGAATGATCTGTTGGTTGGTTGAAATGCAGATTATAGGGCTCACACTTCAGTTCTCTGAAATCAAAGCCTGGGAATATGCATTGGTAAAAAAGTGACAAAGAGTCTAGATGTTTCTTATGTACACTAAAGTCTGAAAACCACTGGACTATGTAGTTGTACCCATATCAAGTAGCTAGAAAAACATCTATAATACAGTTTATACACTTTAAAGAACAATACATTTGATTACTCTTATTTCTGAAATAAAGAAAACCAACTTAATAATAAGCAACACAGCATTCATACATTTTCCATTTTTAATTTGTAGAACAAATATTGATTGGAATTAAATAATATACACATGGTTTATGTTGCTTTGATTTATGCTCTGCTATAGAAACTACTAGAAATGAATTCCTTGCCTCTATTTTTCCTATTCATTTAAAAATTGAGTGTCCTAGTATCTGTGAGGAACAAGAAAAGAGGTTAAAAGAGAAAAGTACTGAGATACTGGAAATAAATGTAATAAATATTTTGCTGAATATAAAACCATATTTGTTTGAGCACAACACATAAAGTTTTTATTTTATGTGGCTCTAATGATTAATAAATTATTTCATTGTGCTGAGAGAAATATATTGAACATGAGTAGAAAATTTTCCCTAATTGAGTTGCCCATACACGTACGCATACATTGTGAAAGAACAAATAGGCAATTAAAAATAAATTAATTTCGTGAACAATTTTCTTTAATATGTTTAGAAAAGTTTGCTCTTTACCCTGGCAAGCCAATTCCTTATTCTTTCACAAGATGGTGCTATAAATGTGACTTCCCTTTACCAATTGAAAAATAAGATGTCTTTGATACATTTTGCAGTAATTGGAAGTTTAGCTTGCCATACGCTCTGCTTTGTGGTTTCTTGCCTGTTAACACTAAAGCATTTGTCAGTGACTTTCTGATCACTTGTTATTGGTCATGAGACAACATGCAGGAAATGATCTAGAGAAAAATAAGACATCTACTTTGCTCTCAAGGCAGAGTGAAATCTTTAGCATAGTTGCCTGTGTATTCCAGTGTGACAAATCTCTAGTTACAATTCCCTTAAAAACAATAATGGGACCAAAACACAAGAACAGAAAATTCTCATTGTATTTGATTTATAAGAACTAAGGCCAGTTTTTTCCCTTCTCTTAAAAAAAATGTTTTTACAATTTGAAATTCTATAATTTGTGTTTTGATGACTAAACTGGTAGGAGTAACATATTATTATTTATATTTTTTCATGCATATGTATAAATGCTTCTGATGTTTAACTTAATCATCTTACATAGATTTTAGGTAGTCCTCTCAGGTAGTATGCTTAGTCTATTTATTTGAATAGTCTGTGGGAAAAACACTTACTATTATATATATGCTAAGATATGATAAAATCTACAGGGAAGTCAGAATTAATGAAATTTATTGCACTAAACTGCTTTTTTTCTCACCTCTCAAATTGCTATTTTTGTTTCTATTTCTTTCTACCTAATCTTGAGAAATTTTATTAGCACTGAAAATCTTTTCCTTTTATGATGGCAGTAATGAATGCAGAGTTAATCATTTTCATTCCACTAGCATGTTAAGATTCATATAGCCCTCATACATCTATTGCCATGTGGTTTTGTGCTCATTAGTACAGAACTTGACTTTAGAAGCTGGAGTATAAATAAGACTTAACCAATGCCAAAATAGACAAAATGGAAGGAATATTAGTAATAATCTAGTTTACTGCCATTAGTGACATAATAAACATATACATATTTAGTCTTTGTCCCTGGTTCCCGGCGCAAAGACTAAATATGTATATGTTTATTTTCTGAGCGACAGGAATGTCTTTTGTTATTCATAATGAACCCCTTTTGACCATTCCTGAGTTTATGCCAACGAAGTAACTCTTTGGGGACAGCTAGATAGCTTCAGGATAAAGGCTAGTTAATAGAAAAAAAAACAACTAACCACCTAGTAAGAGCATTAGAACTGTCAGTCTCAGCCCCAACCTCCAGGAAGAGGAGAGAGAAGCTGGAGACTGAATTTAATGGCTAATGCTTTAATCAATCATGTCTATGTAATGAAACTTTCATAAAAACTTCAAAACATAGCTGAGTGCAGTGGTGTGCACCTGTAGTCCCAGTTACTTGGCTGACTGAGGCAGGAGAATGGCTTGAGCCTCAGGAATTTGAGTCTGTGGTGCACTTTGTGCCTGTGAGTAACCACTTCTCTTTAGCCTGGGACCTTGAAAATAGTGGGATCTTGAACCTTAAACAAATAATAAAACCCATCTCTGCCAAGGGAGCTTCCTGAATGCTGAACATATTTGTGTGCCAGAAGAGTGGTGTACTCAGAGAAGGCATGGGAGCTCAGTACACCTCATTTCCCCCAACACCCTATGCATCCATTCCATTTGGCTGTTGTTAAATGTTTTCCTTTATAATAAAACATTAATAGTAAGTACAGTGTTTTTCTGAGTTATGTGAGTCATTCTAGTAAACTATTTGGAATCCTCAAATTTATAATTGGCTAGTCATTCTAGTAAATTACTTGGAATCCTCAAACTTGTAGTTGGCAGAAGTGTGGGTAGCCCAAGGACTCCATTGTGACTGGCATCTGAAGTGAGGGTCAGTCTGAAGTAAGGTCAGTCAGTAGCCCTTGACATGTGGGATCTGTGCTAACTCTAGGTAGTTGGTATAAAAATTGAATTGTTGAACACCCAGTTGGTGTTGAGGAATTAGAGAACTGGGTGTTGTTGGAAAGCCAGACACTCTTGTTCTAGTTTCCTCAATCCTGATGAAGAGTTTAAACCTAAGATATGATAAGTCATGCTAAATTTATGCTGCAGACTACACTGGAAGGCAGCAAAACCAGGAGACTCAGGCCTTCTAGCTCTAAATGCGGTGATCTCTTCTCTTATCCTTCTACTACACATTTATCTATGTATCTATTTTTGATACACTATTAGCACCCTGCCTTCTACATGGGAGAAGAATTCAAATGATTGGAAGACTTACAAGGAAATAGAGATTATCTGTGATATTTAAATCATGTACTACAACAGAAGGTTGGGAGAATCAAATTATTATTCTGCATCCCCAAATTAGCAGTAGATTTCCTAAGATTTCCAAAGAGACTTCTAGTGAGTCCTAATTTGGGGGAAATAATCCCTCTTGTTAAAAGAGAGAGAGAGGAGAGAGAGAGAGAGAGGGGGAGAGAGAGAGAGAGAGAGAGAGAGAGAGAGAGGGAGGGAGAGAGAGAGAGAGAGAGAGAGAGAGAGAGAGAGAGAGGCTAATGTTTAAGAAGAGAAGAACAGAACTAATAATAAAACTTTACATTCAATGGGACTTTGGTATGTAATTTTACAAGGCCTATCTCATCCATTACCTTGTTTGTGATGAATAAGATCATAAACATTACAGGTGAAGAAACAGGCTTGTGAGATGTTTTCAAATAATCTACCCAAGGTGAAGAGTTATAGTTATAGGTAGTGGGCCAAGGTAGCATTATGGGTTTTTGGCTTCTACATCAATGCTGCTTTTCATAATCACGAGAACAGAGCATGGTACTATGATTCATGCCAAAAACATTTGCTGAGGGTGCTATGCATTGTGTCCTGAGTGGTAGGGGCTACGATGACGAACAAGATACAGTCTCAGTCTTAAAATAGTTTATTGTCTAGTACAGACACTTATAAAATTAGAATATCATTCAATGTGATAGATAATTCTTGAGAATAGGTTCATTCAGAGTACTGCAGGGGTATAGAGAAGATAGCATTGCATTTCAATTCAAGCCACCAGCAGCTCTCATCTGAACTAGTCTCTCAAATTTTTGTCTTCCTTTCCTTCTTTGCTCTTGTTCTACACCATCTTTCTCCTCACAGAAGTTGGAATCATCCTTTTAAAATGCAAATTAGAACATGATGTTCCTCTGTGTAAAATCCTCAAAAGTAATCCTATCTTTTACTGAACTTAAAATCAAATTAAATCCCTTTTTCAGGGCCTAAAATACCCTACAATATTTGACCTCTGCCTACTATTTCAGCTTTGCATATTAGTAGTTTCCACTCTGTTCACTATGCTCCAGACACAGTGGTTTTCTTTGTACCTGTCAAATACAGCGAGCTTATTCCAACTAATTTCCATCCTTGTTGGGCCAGAAATATTCTAGTATTCTGGACTATTCACTTAGAATGCTCTGGGTTCATATTTTTACATAATTGCTTTCTTTTTTTCCTTTCTTCTCTTTCTCTCTAATCTATTTATTTTTTATCATTCAGGTCACAACTCAATATCTCTTTTTCAGAGAACCCTTCCCTGATAGCCTTAATTACGGCATCCCATCCAAACCTGGCAGTCCTTCTCTATCACATCACTTTATATTTTTATACTATTTTACATTCTTCAAAATATCTAGTTTGTTTCTCCTCTCTTCATCTTACTTACTGATCTCTGCTCCTTTTACTAAAATACAAGCTCCATGAGGTATGGGAACTGTATATCTATTGCCTGTCACATATTAAACACTTGATGTTTATTTTATAAATAAATACACTTCTTTTTTTAGGAAGGTTGGGTGAAGGTTTCAAATAGATTACATTTTGAACAATGAAGCTTCAGTTTGAGAAGTTTTGAAGTCTAGGTTGGTGTGCTGAACCTAGAGTTACACATAATGAAATAATTATTTACCCAGTCCCCAGTCTAGTACAGAAATCTGTTCTGTTTTTGGTGATATGCAATATCGGTATAAAATACATTTTGTGCTAAGCTTCTCATTATTTTACTTCTGCTTGAGATGCAAACTATGCAGTCTATACAAATAGACATCTAGTAAATTTCTGAAGGATTTGTTGCCAATTTCACAAATAATATTGTTTTGCCAAGCGGTGAACATGTAGTGTACCATTTTACCACCGTGTTACTCTCTCCCATGTTTCTGACTTTTCTCCATCCTTTCATCTCCTTGTATTTTGTTCTCCCTATGCGCAGGATGGCCAGTGACAACTAGAGGCTATCACTGGTGGCCACTTTCAGGTACTATTCCTTTGTTGCTGTTTTTCAAGGAGCCACACACTGCAGTTGTACCTGCCAGGTCACCTAAGTTAAAGCTAAACAGAGGGTAGAAGCAATTCAAGACAATTCAAGTGAAATAAAGTGCTTTATTGTCAGGCAATTTTGCTTTCTTCACTGCTCTGTTCTGGTTATGGGGACAGTTTGAACTGAGCTTCTGAGAGAGCCCAAGGTACCTTTGTGGAACTACCAGCTGTTTTTCCATTTTCTCTCTTATGCCATCTGTGACTTTTTTAAAAAAACTATTCCACGGTGTATGGGTATACGGAGGGGTGGAAATGACGACAAAATGAAAATACTTAATGTACCAAGCTGGCCCATAATTTTGACCTTGCATTCATGAAGTCAGGCCAATTTATTATTGTTGCTGTGGCAAAAAAAGAATAGACTTTGTGACTGCAAATTCATTTGAGGTGGGTCTTCAACGATCAGTTGAAGTGAACAGGATAACCCTGGGTTAGGAAAGTCATTTTTAGTCTTAAGATAATGGCCTAAAGCTGAGAAAATTCAGGGCCTGTTTGGCTGGAATGTACGTATAAATGCAGGTATATGTGAAATGGGACTGGAAAAATAGAAATGAGACATATTGTAGTGGTCTTTAAATGATAAACAAATGGTTATCTTACAGGAAATAGGGAATCCAAAGACTTATGAGCAGGTAAGTTGACATGTTTGGAGGTACATTTTCTATAGATTTATTTAGTAGATGGTGCAGGATATCCTGAAGCTAGAGCATCCAGAACAGATACAGTGAAACCACATGGAATGATTTTCTCAGATAAACCTGTGGGCCTGAACTAGGCAGGTGAAGGAGAGTGGCTCAGGTGGATTCATTGTCACTTGGATGCTATATATCCACGTTCCTCAACGTATGGTATTTCGAGTGGAAGAGTAAAGATCATGATGTCGTCCTCAGAAACAGATAATTCACAATAAGGTGCTAATTTGAGGGTAAATGGTAGACACACACACACACACACGTCTTTGGCATCCTGAAACCCTTTCCTCCCAGTGAATAATTTAGAAAATATCTTGACCAATCTTCATAATATGTCCTCATGCCCCAGATTGCAGGGTTATTTAATACTGTAACTTAAACATTTCAGTGGGAACATGTTTTTGCTTGTAGTGGAGTTTGTTTTCTGTTCTGTCCTTTAGAGAGATTTTTGGTATTAAGGAAGCTGGATATGATACAAAGGGCACAGGTTTGAAGTCATAGACTTGAATTTGAATCATGGATGCTACTCAGTTATGGCATTATCATGAAAAAATTAAAATAATTATATGAACCAAGGTTCTTTAAAGGAGTTCACTATGTCTTTCTTCATTAAAATATACTTGGGCAGTTTCCAGTTGTAAGTATCGTTGGCTTTTGGTAAGCAATATATACATTTTTAAGCTAGGCTTCTATTTCACTTGGGTTTCTTTTCTGAATTTTATCACAAAAGAACATTTTCTTGAATTGTCAAGATGGTATTGCCATAAGATTATTTTCTTTTGAGAAGCCTTATAGCCGATAACTAAGTCTGCCATGTCAGAAAGTATTGCCTAATCCTGGCACCTAAAATAAATCAGAGTGAGACTGATGGTTATATAGGCCATTAACCAAAATACTGAAACACTTCATATAATCCCTATTGTTGGAATTGGGAGAGCATATATGTGTTGAAGGGGCTGATATGTGGTACAAAAAACTTTTGAAATTATAGCCTGCTCCTACCACATATGAACACTAACTTCCTAATTTAAAGAAGAAGTTAACATATAGAGACAGCCTGTGTAGGTGGGTGTGGTTATATGAGCATTATCTAAGTACCTGTGATGGGTTTATTGCCAAAAGAATAGTTTTATGTAGGACTTGAAAGCTGTCTTAAATGCTTATAGGTCTATTAATTTATGACTAATAGTAGGGTTTATATCTAACAAATTGTGGCTCAATAGAGACTTTTCCAGTTATTGGAACTTCCCAGACTTGGAATGGAATGTTTAAGTATATTTTGACTCATGTTGTGTCAAGGTGACTGAGCATAACTGTTTTCTAATTTGTCCGTAGAAGAAAGTTCTACATGTATTAGAAGGACTAAAAGTTTTCTTTTTCTTTTTTTTTAACATATTTTTAATTATAAAATTGTGGGGTATAGTTAAGGGTTAGGTATACAAATGTGCATCATTCAGGCACCCTTATTAATAAGGGGTGTCTCCCCACCCCCAGGCAGATGTTGACTACCATTAGTCCCACCTCCCTTCCCCTTCCTACCCCCACACTTAGTTTCCCACCACTGTCAGTCCTATTCTTATAGTATTATGATAGATGTTCAAGGTCCACTATATAAGTGAGAACATGTAGTACTCAGATCTTTGTTTCTGTGAGAGATCACTCAGTATTATAGACTCTAGTTCCATCCAGGTTGCTGCGAAATTAATGATTTTGTTCTTTTTTATGGCTGCATAGTATTCCATCGTGTATATGTACCACATTTTTTAAATCCAGTCCTCTTTTGATGGACAGCATGGTTGGTTCCAGGTTCTTACTATTGTGTACTATGCTGCGATAAACATTCGTGTGCAGGTATCTTTTTGATAGAGTGATTTGAGTTCTTCAGGGTATATTCCCAGTAGGGGGATTGCAGGGTCATATGGGA
>CAUYQG010087612.1:0-51060 GCA_963574415.1 Tarsius wallacei
TGGGAAAATATGGGGGAGGGGAGGATGAGGGTGATGGGATTAATGGTGGTAAATATCTGTCTGGGGATGGGGAGACACCTCTTATCAACAAGGGTGCCTGAACGAAGCATATTTGCATACCTAACCCTTAACTGTACCCCACAATATCATAATTAAAAAATTGAATATTAAAAAGAAATTTGGAAATAATCATACTAAAAAGAAAAATTTTAAATTTTCTTCTCTTTTCTATTAGAAAATCAGACTCTATTAAAGTAAGCTATACAAAAATAAACTTTTGTTTGTTCCTATAATATACTATAACTCCCTTCCTTTTGGTTGTCAAGAGAAGCAGGCACTAGAGAACGTTTACAAAATTTGGAATAACAGGAACAAAAACCATTATATTTGGTAACTAATTAGACTGAGAAAAATACCAAAGTAAGATTACATTTAGGGCTGCTACTCAGTGTAAGCAGGTAAGGTCTCACTTGCTGTAAAACTGCTGTATCACTTGTCTAAAATGGGCCTGTTCATGTTGTCATGAACTGTGAAACAATTCAGAGACCTATGAGAAATCATGAAGCTTAGCTAGTGTAGAAATGATCATTCAAAATCACACCTGCTGTTAATTTCCTCAGATAAATCGGAAAATACAGTGAAGTCTCTGAAGTTTCCCACCTAAGACTAAGTTTTTGTTCTGTAAACAATTAAAACTAGCCCAAACAGGTTATTTTGTTTTTGTTTTTGTTTAAGAGAGAAAATCCCCTGACTTGTTTCTGCAGGGGTTTGCAACAGGCTTAATGAAAGTACATTTTTGCCCAGCACAGTGGACCACACCTGTAATCCTAGCACTTTGGGAAGTAAAGGCGAGAGGATTGCCCGAGCCCAGTTGTTCTAGACCAGCTTGGGCAACTTGTTAGGGCCTCATCTCTACAATTTAAAAAAAAAAAATTAGCTGGGTGTGGTGGCACACCTGTAGTCCCAGTCTACTTGAAAGACTGAGGTGGAAGGATCGCCTGAGCCCAGAAGGTCCAGGCTGCAGTGGCCATGAGCATGTCACTGCACTCAGCCTGAGTGACAGAGTGAGACTCCGACTCAAAAAAAAAAAAGTACATTTTTACTGCTTCTATACACAATGTAGAACATTTTAATACTTTGATTCCATTTAAATTTGCATTTTTGTACAAATTATATTGTGTTTCAAGTTGCCATCACTTTCATAAGAATATGATCTCTTTATTTAAGAAGTATTTTAAAGATTTTTATGAATCATACTATATAAATTTTATTGCTATACAATTTGATATAGATAACTTTTATGGATAGATCCTTTGTAATACATAATTCATATAAATGTATATTTTCATAAATAGTAGAAAATATAAATTAATCCAATAATTATGTGTTATTTGTCTAGGGCTTTTATCAAAACCATTTGTTGATGGCACTATTTTTAGATCACAGTTCAACAAGTCTAAATTTTTATTTTATATTTGTTATACTGCTTTTTATATTATTTTCCATCATGAGTTACGCATGAAAAATAAGCAAACATTTTAACAGGTGAGTTTTAATTGATGTAACATTTATACAGCAAGTACATATTACCCTTGAAATCAGATGACTCCTATTTAAATATAAAAACTTTCCTCATATGAAAACCTTAATTGAAAAACATAACATTTTAATCAAACAAAATGTATTTCATAAACTATTTATAATTTTTCATTTCAAATAAAATATTTCTTATTATACATAAAATTATTTACCCAAGAGGAGTTCGACTAATTTTTTTTTCAGGACCTACTAGGTATGTAAATATTTTAAATATATAGTGACCTTCAAATATTTCCTTCTACAGTCTAAAACATACATAACATTCTTATGAATTATCTTATAATGAAAATAACCAATAAATGATTTTGTACTCATGAAATTGCTAATTTCCAAAATGTCCATACACCAAAATTCACTTTCTGCCACAAGCATTTTTTTGTTTTAATTTTGGCAGGTAGATCAGGATTAATTAAGCTTTTGCAATTAACTGCTCCCTCTCTCTATTGTGCCTACAGAAAGTCTAAAACTCATTTTAAATATTTAACCTCCTAATAAACTCTACAAATAATTTTTCTCAGTTATTGATCATGCGTTATTATTATATTTGGCTATTCTATTGGGAGAAGTTTTTATTGTACAGATCTTGTGAGGGCACATAATACATATCATAAATATTGTACCCAACCATCACATAGCCTACACATTTTAAATGTAAAATAATAATTCATTTTCATAATTAAATAATGCATTTTAAGACTATGCATTATTTTAAGAATATGTCCAAAACACCACTTTATTATTATTATTATTTTTTAATTATAAAAATGTGGGGTACAATTCAGGGTTAGGTATACAAACATTGATTATGCAGGTACCCTTGTTGATGGGGTATGCCCCCCGTCTCCTAGCACGTTCCCTCAGCTGCCAATCCCACCCTCCCTCCCCTGACAGTTTCCCATTATTGTCAAAATCTTTCTTATAGTATTACAATTGTTCAAAGTCCACTTATGAGTGAGAACATATGGTACTCTGCTGTTTGTTTCTGTGATAGATCACTCAGTATGTTTGACTCCAAATACATCCAAGTTGCTGTGAAGTCCATATATTTATGCTTCTTTATGGCTGCATAATATTCCATTGTGTATATGTACCACATTTTTTTTATCCAGGTCAGCTTCGATGGGCAACATGGTTGGTTCCATGTTTTTGCTATTGTGAATACAGCTGCAACAAACATACGTGTGCAGGTATCTTTTTTGCAGAATGATTTGAGTTCCTCCAGGTATATTCCCAACAGGGGAAATGCTGGGTCATATGGAAGGTCAGTTTCTAGTTGTTTCAGATATCGCCACACTGTCTTCCAAAGAGGTTGCACTAGTTTGCATTCCTACTAACAGTGTAGAAGCGTTCCTTTTTCTCTACATCCTCACCAGCATCTGTTTTATTAATGATGGCCATTCTTACTGGGTTAGGTGGTATCTCAACGCAGTTTTGATGTGCATTTCTCTGATGATGAGTGAGGCTGTGCACATTTTCATGTGTCTGTTGGTTGCCTGTATATCTTCTTGAGATGTGTCTATTCATGTCTTTTGTCCACTTTTTAAAGGGGCAGTTTGTTTTTCCCTTTCGGCACTTTTGACAAAACACCACTTTTAAACAAATTGGCCCATATATCCATAGGTGTTATGCTTTACTACTTATTCACTCTACTAGGTGGCTAAACATTTAAACATATTTACCCTTCCAAGTAAAATTTGGTTTTAGGCAAAAATTCATTACTCAAATCCCATTGGATGGTATTTAATTTAATACTTAGTCAAACACAGTTTGGTTGCATTCGCTATTTCATATACAAGTAAAGAGAGGTTCAGAAAGATGAACCAACATTTCAGCAGCAGAGCTTGGATTTGAACATAAGACCATCTTAAGTTAGAGCCTATAATTTTATACTGACTCATAAAAGCACAGGATAGAGAACCCCTTGTGTAAAAAAAAAATCTGAAAAATCCTCAGACATATAAGACAAATTCATTCTATCTCCCCAAAGATGTTAATTGTATATAAAAATAAAAAGTATACACTAACAAAAATGATACTCATGCATATGCTTTTCTCCTGATTTTCTTGAAAGATGATAATCAATAAAAATTTTATATATTTACGGCATTTATCTTCATGTTCTACTATAATGCATACATTATGAAATAATTACCAAAATTAAACTAATCAACATATCTATCACCTCACATATTTACTATCTTCTTTGTGTATGCATGTATATGTATACACTTAAGACGTACCTCTTAGCATATATAGTATGTTCACTATAGTCACATTGCTGTACTTCAAATCTCTAGAGCTTACTCATCTTCCATAACTGAAACTTTCTACTTATTGACAATCATTTTCCCATTACTCTTACCCTCAATTCCTGGGAACCACCATTCCACTCACTACTTCTATATGTCTGCTTATTTTAGATTCCATATATGAGTGTGATTATGTGGTATTTGTCTTTCTATGCCTGGCTTATTTTACTTAGCATAATGTCTTCTAGATTCTTCCATGGTGTCACAAATTCATTTTTTTAGGCTGAATAATATTCCTATACATAAATTTATGTATATATAGGAATATATAACATTCCTATATACAAAATACATATAAATTATTTTTAAGCCTAAGTAATAACCCTATACATATATATGAATATTTTATACATATATGCCATATTTTCATTATTCATTCATCTATAGAGAGAAATTTAGGATATTTCTATATCTTAGCTGTTATAAATAATGCTGCAATGAACTTGGAAGTACAGATTTCTCTCGGAGATTCTGATTTTATTTTCTGTGAATATATATCCAGCAATGAGATTGCTGAACATAAGGATGTTCTACTTTTAACTTTTTGGAGAACTTCTGTATGGAGGTTCCATATGACAACAGTGTGCAAGTGTTTCCTATTCTTTACATCCTTGCCAACATTTATCTTTTGTCCTTTTGAAATAGTCATCTTATTAGGTGTGAGGTGATATCTCATCGTGGTTTTGATTTGAATTTCTCTGATGGCTGGTGATGTTAAGAACTCTTTATATACCTATTGGTTATTTGTATGTTTCCTTTTGAGAAATGTCTATTTGTCATTTGTATTTATTTATTTTTTGACATTGAGTTGTATTAATTCCTTTTATTTTCTGGATAGTAACCTTTTATAAGGTATAAGGTTTGCAAATATTTTCTCTAATTCTGTAGGTTGCCTTTCTTTCTGATGATTGTTTCAATGGGTAATTGGAAGTTTTTCAGTTGGTGCAATCCCACTTGTTTAACTTTGCTTTCATTACCTGTGATCTGAGTATCATATTCAAAAAATAATTGTCTAGACTGATGTTAAGAAGCTTTTTTTTTTAACCAATATTTCTATTTTAGTCTTAAGTCAGGTTGCTGAATGCTCAGAAGACCACAGACTAGGTGACTTATAAAGAACATAAATTTATTTGCCACAGTTGTAGAGTCTATAAAGTCTAAGTTCAGGAAGCTGGCGTGTTAAGTGTCTAGTGAGGTTCTGCTTTTTGGTCATAAACCTTTTTCACTTTGTCCTCACACTAAAGAAAGGGCAACACAGATATCTGGGGTCTCTCTAAAAAGGGCACTAATTCTAGTCTTGAGTGTTTCACACACTTTTATGAACTAATTGCATCCCAAGGGTCTTACTTCCAAATACTATCACATCAGGAATACAGTTTCAACATAAAGATTTTGGGGGAACACTAGTATCCAGTCTATAGCATCCTGCCTCTTGCCCTGGCATCCTAATAACCCCAAAGTCTCAAATAATTTCAGCATCAATTAAAAAATCTGAAGTCTCATCTCCATATCACCCAAATTAAATATGAGTGAGACTCAAAGTCTGATTCATACTAAGGTAAACTACTCTCCCGCTGGGAACTCAAACAAGTTATACACTTCCATAATACATTGGTGGAATAAGCATAGGATAGGCATTCCTATTCTATAAGGGAGAAATGGAGAGCAATGACAGGACCTGAGTAAGTCCAAAACTCAACAGGGCAAATTCCATTAGCCTAAGTCTGAAGAAGAATCTGCTTTGACTTGATACTTGGCCCTCTAGTTCCACCCATGGGATTGAGTTTCTGGTTTTTTGATCCAGTGGTACAGCAGTCCCAACCTTAAAGCCTTGTTAAACAAGGGTTGGGCCACCAAGGTTCCAGAAGGCTTTGTCCCCGTGGCTTTGCCCCATGTGGGTACTCTGAGCCTGGGCACTATTCCCGCAGCAGTTCTCTGCCTGGGCCTAGAGCTCTCCAAGGTTGGCAATCTGAGCCTGCAGCTCTGCTCAGAGGCCTATTATTTGAAATCCAAGTGAAGGCAGCCACACTAGGTCTGTGTACCCTGCACACTTGTGGAGATGGTATGACAGGAACACAACCAGAGTTTACCAACCGGTGTTCTCTGAAGGGGCGTCCAATATATCTTACACCAAACCATGGCCCATTAGAGCCACACCTGGGACAGTGAGGAGCATGGTGCCAGAGTGACAGGAGCAGAGTCCATGTGTGAGGTGGCACCAGGAGGTCCTGCAGATACCTTTGAAATCTTCCTGTCCTGTAGGCCCTTGAACCCTGGTCCTGTGATGAGAGAGTCAGCTCCAGTAATCTTCAAATCTGCTTTATGGTCAATCCTCCATGTCTCGAAAAATAACCCATAGCTTCTATTGAGAAGGCTGATTCATAATAATTTCCGTATCAAATGTTCTCTCGACTATAGTCTTCATGTTGTTTTCCAAACAGTCATTCTCTCTTTGTTTTTGTTTTTTACAAATGTATAGGGTGAAAATCACACAGATATTTAAGTTCTGCATTCCCTTTGATTAATAATTACATTTTAAGTCATTTCTTTATCTTCCATTTTAATGTAAGAAGTCAAGAAAAATCAGACTGCTGCTTCAACGTTTTGTTTAGACATTTCCTTAACCAAGTACTTGATTCCATCACTCACAAGTTCTACCTTACACAAAGCACTAGGACACTGACACAGTTCAGACAAGTTCTTTGTTAATTTATAACAAGGATGATCTTTCCTTCACTGTCCAATAACATGTTCTTCATTTGTGTCTGAGACCTCACCAGAGTGGACTTAAAGGTTCTCACCTTTAAGGCTTTAATCCATTACTGTTTATAATTCTATTAGCATTCAGTTCAGGATTACTTAGTTATTCTCTAAGAAGATTGAGGTTTTATTTACTGCTCTCCTCATTTCTTTCTGGGCCCTCACAAAAATTTTCTTTTAGGTCTGTTCAAGGCAATGTAGACTCTTTCTTGCATGTACCTACAACACTTCCAGCTCCTATACATTAGTGAACTCCAAAGCCTCTTCTACCTTTTCAAGTGCTTGTTAGAGCAGCACCTCTACTTTTTGGGTACCAATTTCTATCTTAGTCCATTCAGGAAGTGATAATAGAATATATTGGACTGGGTGACCTATAAACAGTGGAAATTTATTTTTCAAGGTTATGAAGCCTGAGAAGTCAAAGATCAAAGTGTCAGCAGATTTGATGTCTGGTGATTGCCTACTTCCTTGTTTAAAGACATGTTCTCACTTTGTTCTCACACAGCAGTAAGGGCAAGGCCACTCTCTGGAATATCTTTGAGAACAGCACTAGTCCCACTCATGAGTGTTCTGTTCTCATGACCTAATCACCTTCCAAAATCCTACCTCCAAATGCCATTATATGAAGGATTAGGTTTCAACATATGAATTTTGTGGGTACATAGTCATTCTGTAGCAGTTTTCTTCTAGTAGTTTTATGGTTTCAGTTCTCACCTTACAAGTCTTTAAGCCATTTTTATTTGATTTTTACATACAGTGTAAGATCTTTTAAATATTTAATTTAAGCTGTTAGAGGACACCAAGTCATTGTCAGAATATTTTACTTAATTACGTGTTCTCATTAGACTAAAAAATGTAAATCCATGTTGATTATCTTCATGAATTCCTAGCACTCTAAAATAGATATAATTCAGTAATTTTCCTTATAGTTCACAGGAGCACATTATAATCATAGTAAAAAGGCAAAGAAGAGAGATGCAGAACAAAGTCAAATCAGACTCTCTGTTTAAAAAGAGATCTGATTTTTAGTTTTCTTGTAGAAAAGAGGTATTTACCAGCCACTTCTTCATATTATACACTCTGGCCATCTACTATATCATTTTTAAACTACTCAATCAATCAATTTATTTCATCTATCCCCTTCAAGATTCCCAATCACATTTCCAGATAATGAAGAATGAACTGTTATTGTTCTATCCTTTATATTATCTACTATGGAACATACCAGAGCACATGGAGATTCCATGGGTCTTTTTAGAACATGAACAAGATTTGGTATCAATGCACCAAGTGCAATATTGAGCAAGTTTTTGTTTGCTTGGCTTACTTCTTTTTAAAAATTTCACTTTACTTTCAATATTTAATATTATTTTAGGGAACACTCATAATAATATTTAAAGTTTCTCTTTAGAATTTTTCATTTCTATACTTAGCCCAGACATCTCCATTTGTACTAATAAATTTCTTGTTATGTATAATGAAATTCAGGTTATAAAAATAAACTACTCTCGCAAGGTATTCAGAAATGTGTATGTTCCTTTCTACCACTTTTTGTTGCTTAATACTAATTTATTTCATTTTCATCTAACTTTAAATGTTTAAAATACATTAATATGAATACTTGCCATGATTTTCAGAACCTAAAACAAATGGCAAATGATAATTCAGACATTGTAACAACTTCTTGCATCTTAAAACTCAGAGAACTAATGTCTGTAAATTAAAATTTCAGTTCATTATATTTACGTAATATATTGACATATTATATTTCAGGATATAAATTACTGTATGCAAAAAGTGTAAAAAGAATTAAATGATCCTATTCGAATAACTTTTGATTTGTTAAATTCTGGTTATATTTAATCAATAATAAGTTTTTAAAAAATTTTAAGCTGAACATGTTCTCTTTAAAAAAACATTGATTGAGTGGAAAAATTATGTTGGGATTTGGGGCAGAAATTATATGATGAAATTGTTGTACTAATTTATAGTGTTAGATATTCAAAAAGTTATAATCTTTCTTTGCGACATTCACTTGTGTTTAGTAAGGTTCACTAAAATACAAAGGAAAACAAATGACTAATCCTAATTGCTCTCCTTAGGCAAATTTGTGATAATTTCTCCTTGTATCTAGAGAAGGAAAATCTATACTAAGCGTATGAAAATGCAAATAATGGTACTCACCTGCTTAAAGACTAAGGCAAGTGCAACTTGTTTCTATTATATAATTATTTTTCTATTTATTAAGAAATTTGAATATTTAATATTTGTTACCTGCTATAAAACCACAGAGCAGGTGTTTTATCCTTAAAGCTGTGATGTTTTTAAGGCTGCTAGTATTTAAGGGTTTGTAAAGGCTAACACTTATATTCAGCAAAAGCCATTTGTATACCAAAATTTTTTAAGCTATCACGTTTTTTCACCTAGTACCACAGTGTTTAGCATTAATGAGATTATCATCTTTTGGAACAGTGACAAATTGATGGAATTAAAACTATTTTTAAAGCGGAATACATATTCTTTTGAACATAGTCATATATGAGCTACATGACATGGGTTCATGTTTAATAACTGCACCCATATATATATAAGGTAGAGATAGTAACACTTTTAAGAATAAATTTATACCCAAAATTCACCATAAAGAATAATACAAACTAGTGGAGAAAACAGCTAATGGAATATGGAATTTAAAAATATCAATTTAATTTATCTGATTTAGACAAGTTGGCAGAAAATAAGACATTAATAGGTTCACATATATTTACACATACACAATTTAACATGAAAGATTAAGGAAGAATTATTTTGCTATTTTATTATACTACATTGAACAGTGTTTGGCACCTTTTAGATATTAGTTGTTTAATGCATAAAAAATGTAATGTCACTCTATAATTTTGTGTTTAACACAGAAAAAACATGATTTCTATGTGTGTCTGCGTGGTGGTCATATTTCCACAAAGTTGCATCAGTAAATTCACACAGTGTGCTGGTAGGGATTCTGGAATGGAAAGTCATATCTTATCTTCATTATACTGTTTTAAAAATCAAAAAGAATTTCCACAGTATGCTGAATTATTTATTGTCACTGTAGACCTCTATATTTCTTAGAATCAAAACATTGTACCAAAGAAAGAAACCAAAAGCAAAAAAAACCCTAATTATAGACATCACTTTATGTTCCTTTATATTCTCTCTCATTTTTATTTTTATTTTTTTTGAGTTGGAGTCTTACTCTGTCGCCCAGGCTGGAGTGCAGTAACATACTCACTACCACCCCGGTGCTGACGTGCGGGGTTCTGGCAATCTTTCCACCTCAGCCTTCCAAGTAGCTGGGACTACAGGTGCGCACTACCACACCTGGCTACATTTTTATTTATTGTAGAGATGAGGTCTCACCAAGTTGCCTGGGCTAGTCTTGAACCCGCGGGCTCAGGCAATCCACTTGCCTCGGCCTCCCAAAGTGCTAGGATTACAGATGAGCCATCGAGCCCGGCCTATTCCTTTATATTCTAAAGATGAATTCTATAATATATACAAGGAAAGCACAAATTTCAACATTTTGGCATCCAGTGAAGATAGGAATTTCAAAAATAGCACAGAAGCATTCATTTAACCCAGAAAAATAATTTTTAAAATTGCATAAAGTGATACAATGCACTGTGTTCTTTGTCTTTACTAAATGTGTACCACAAGGAAATTGCTTTGACATTTATTTATTTATTTATTTATTTATTTATTTATTTATTTATTTATTTATAAATTGGAGTCTCACTCTGTTGCCCATGCTGGAGTGTTCACATGTTCACAGCCACCGCAGCCTTGACCTGCTGAGCTCAGCCAATCCTTCCACCCCAGCCTTCCGAGTCGCTGGAACTACAGGCACAAGCCGCCACGCCCGGCTAATTTGTTTTATTTTTATTGTAGAGACAAGGTCTCGCCATGTTGCCCGGGCTGCTCTCGCAACCCTGGTTTCAAGGAGTCCTCTCGCCTTGTCCTCCCACAGTGCCGGCGTTACAGAATTGAGCCACTGGACCCGCCCTGCTTTTATTTTTATCCAGAATTTTGCTCCATGCGATATAGGAGAATTTAAGAAAGGTTTTTTCCTACGCACAAAGATCTCTTTTAGTAATGCCAGCAAGTGCAGATAACCTCACCTATACTGTTTTATAGGGTTATTTATGAGGCTTTCAATGACTTTCCATGACATAGAGAATAAAATACAGACTCCTCTCTATAGTCTGCAGAGCCTCATTGGATTTATCCTTGGCTCTTTCTTCTTATCTCATTTAATATCTCTTTTCGATCATGCCATTCCAGCCAGGATGACTTTCATGCTGATCTCCATGCAGGCCAGGTTTCTCCAGGTATTTGTGTGATCACTCTTTCACTTCCCTCAGGGCTCTCTACTTAAATGGCCTCTCCTCACAGCCTCCTGCTCTGACTCCTCTTTATGAAATCGCTTCCCACTCCTACCCCTTTTTACACAGCATCTCCTTGCTCTGTTTCATTTTTCTTTACACTTCATCTCATCAAATGGTTTTAAAATAGATATTTTAATGTATTAAATATTTTGTATTAATATATATTAAATCTATATCCTATCTTTCTATCATCTATAAATAGCTTCTCTCATTAGGATGTAAAGTCCCTGAAGACAAAAACTTTACTGCTATGTTTACTACTAAATAGCTAGCACTGAAAAAAATCTAAACTCCACCTAGACATAGTAGGTACATTCACCTTTTCTTTTCTAAATTTGATAAATAAACATGTATTATTTCAATTAAGACAATCAAGTAGGGAGTTGCACCAATAGATGGGATTAGGAGGAGGTAACAATGCTACCTTGGAGAGAAAATCACAAGCCTTGAGCCCCAAATCCAAAATTCTTGCTGTGTTATCCTATGGCACAACAGTACCCAACTGTAGAGAACCCTGGCAAGGTGTTCCAAGCTTAAGCAACTTCATGGAGCACATTCATTGTGGTGCGAAAAGCACCATATCTTTTGAATGACATATCCAGACTACCAGATCTGCCCAGGCCTGTCCTATCACCGATACAGATTTCCTTCCTTCTTTAATTCTAGGTAAATCATTAGGAGCATCACCAGACACACAGTGGTTGAATGCTCATTTTGGGGGTTGAAGGGTAGGAAAAAGAATTTGGAGCAATTACTACTGCTTTCTAGAGGAAGAGAAACTGTTATTACTATTTTGGTAAAATGTCTACTTATGTCTAGACTTAGAATAAGAGAAAATTATAAAATGGAATTTTAAAAATTTTTGATAGCTGTATTAAGGTTAACTCATATTCATTAGAATTAGTTTTAGGAACAGCTAATTATATGAGTTCCCCCCCACCAAAAAAAAATACTTGTGGACTCTCTTTCTGGAAACTCTGAAGCAAAAAGATAACAATCAGCTTGCTTAGATGGTTTAATTTAATTTTTGCTGGACAATGGGACAATTTGTAGATGTTTGGAAATGTTTAATAACTGCATAATTTCATCTGAGTATAAGCAAGCCTAGTAATTAAGTAATCCATTCATTCATTCATTCATTCATTCATTTCATGTGATATGGAAGACTCAAGGAAATTCCAGTATACAGCCTCTCAAATGGGAAGTCAAGATAGAGATATGTGCTGGGTGCAGGAGCTCACACCTATAATCTTAGCAATTTGGGAGGCCAAGGATGGAGGGCTGCTGGAGGCCAGGAGTTTAGGACCAACCTGGGCAACCTCATCTCACCAACATATCAAAAATTTAACCAGGCATGGTGGCACTTGCATGCAGTCCCAGCTACTGGGAGACTGAAGTGGAAGGATTGCTTGAGCCCAGGAGACATTCAATCATAAGCGTGCTGTTGCTTTCCATCCTTGGTGACAGAGTGAGACCTACACACACACACACACACACACACACACACACACGGTAGATGTGATGGATGTCATGGTATTTTAAAAGTGAGCAGCTGGAAAAATACTAGTATGAGCAATAGTTACTATGGAGTAGCAAAGGAAGCTAAAAGTGTTTCTACTAAAAAATAAGCAAATTAATCTTCACAGAGAATCTTGAATTATATTGCTCCTTGAAGTATAGATTTAAAAAGAGTGGGAGGAAAATAAAGCAAATTCAGACATGATCATAAGAAAGCAGAATGAATGTTGGGCACAATGAATGGACAGACTTGAAAGTGCCAAGTTTTTATGTAGGAGAATAATATGAGGTAAGGCAGAAAAGAAAGGCTAAGATGTTCAGACACATGAAACACACACCCAAATACACATATGCATACACAATACACTATACTGTAAAGTATATATACACATATATGTATAATAGTGTATACATATTATAGTATATATAGCATTGCCAATTATGTATTGAATGTGATTATTTGAATTATAATTTATATTACTTGGTTAGAGAAATGGAAATTATTTTCTGGTTTATTTTTACGCACCTTTGGTTGAACTTTCACACACCTTGGAATATGTGAATTATATTTTAGGTAATCACTGTTATGTGCAATAGTGGTTTCTTAGAAAGGCAAATCAAAACAGTGCATTTGTTTAATAAAATCAAAGCAGAACATTAGTTAAAAGGGTTGCAAGAAAGGTATGTAGAAAAGTAAAGGAACACATGAGACGGCAGCAAGAAGACAATTAATAACATTATCTCCATTTCACATTGACATGCCCGGATTACTAGAACTGCACAGGCTTGCTTTATCACCAAAAAATATTTCTTTCTTTCTTTCCTTAATGTTAGGTGAACCAATAACAACAGCACATGTCACACAGTAGATGAAAGCTGCTCTTTGCCTTCAAGGGTAGGAGAAAGAATTTGGAGCAATTAAGATTTCTTACTACAGAAATAGAAACTGTTACTTTGAATTGTTACTTTATGTGGTGCGCCCTTAAAGTAGAAGTGATGAGAATGAGGATTGTATCAGTATTTGAAACCATGTCTGATTGTGCCAGTCTGTGATGTTCAACATTTCCTGAAAGATGATATCACTGAGGAAAAGCATTAGAACCTTCTTAATATAAGTGTCTTAAGCCAATTAATGAACAGAGGAAAGACTCTTTACTCTTCCTTAACCTTTAAAGATAATATAGATACAATAATTAACGTTCATAATATATAATTTTAATAAAGAAAAAATCAAATAATGCTTAATACGGTGAAATATGTTGGCATAACTTCAGTTTTTTAGAGTTATAAAATTTAAATATATCTTTAAAAATGTTCTATCTCATGTTCTCACTCATAAGTGAACCTTGAACAACTATCATAAAACGATAAGAAAAGGACTGACAGTAGCAGGAAACTGTGGGTGGGAGAGCAAGGAGGTGGGATTGGCAGTTGTTGGAATCTGCCTGGGGAAGAGGGGCACACCTGCATAACGTATACTTGTATACCTAACCCTGAATTGTATCCCACAATTTTAAAATAAAAAATTTAAAAGTTAAAGTAAAATAAAATAAAATAAAATGTGCTATCAGTAAAATTCACTATCAAAATAATCATGACAGTCAGAATTAAGACTTTATAAGCTACATTCTCGCAAAGATCATATTTACACTGAATCTTAGTCTCCAGAAGAGTGTATGTTTGAGTAGTGAGATGAGCTCTAATTTTTTTCCTAAGTTTCTGGAAACTATGAGTACTTTCATCCTCCCATGGATTGAATTCCTGTAAAACACTCACAGAATATTCATGTTTGTTTTCTCACTACTCACAAACATTTTACCTACATAAATTAATATCATTTGTTTACACTAGTTATTTGTTTGATTCATAAAATTACACATGCAAGAAAAGCTCTGAATTTTATTGAAAAATTCAAAAAATATTTTCATAGAAGCTCTCATCATACAACAGACTGGCCAGAGTACAGAACTACTTATGAATTTGTGTCTTCATTTCTTCTTAAGATATGTGAAGAAGTTTCTAGCAGACAAGTAATTTTACTTAAAATTGTTATTTCGCTTAACTTTTAGCTTATTGTCCGTATACTTTGATCTACATAGTTTAAATTCATAAAGAGTGTAATTATTTATAACATTCTAATTTAGGTAAAGTTTTTTGTGGGCACAATAAACACAGTCCAGATGTTCTTTTATTTATGTGACTTTTTGTTTGTTTATAATAGAGGCAGGATCCCTCTCTAGTGCCTGGGCTGTAGTACACTGGCAACATCATAGCTCACTTCAGCCTTGAGCTCCTGGGCTCAAGTGATCCTCCTGCCTCAGCCTCTTGAGTAGTTGGGGCTATAGACATGAGCCACGGCACTCAGCTTAATTTTAACATACAAAAACCATTCTATGACATGCAAATCAGAAAAAAAAAATTATTTCACAGAAAATACGAAATTAGAGTGGATTACTTTTTCCCTCTTTTTTGCAATTTGTAAGTTTATTGCACTTGCATTTGACACAGGCATATACTTTTTATAGTCACTTTCTCTTCTACCATATGAAATATAGCATTTAGAAATGATAGTCTTTTTCTTTTGGCACATTTACGTAACAAATAGTGTAATCATAGAAAATATTTCTTGTACAGAATTTTTAAAAAGCACTGATTAACTCATTAACATTTTAAAATCTAGAGTAGTTTAGAGCTAACACAAAACAAAGATTATTTAAATTGTTTCTATAACAGTGAAATAATAGAAAGAAATATAGTTTCACCCAGGCAATTGTAAACAGCCTAGATTAAAAGAAACTTCCAGGATTAACACCTTGAAGCATGAGTTGAAGTAATGTTATAATCAATTTTAGCTCTGTGAAAATTTATAAATCCTCTTATAGAACAACTAACTATTAAAATGGAACGGGGTTATCGCTCAATGATTACTTAAAAATTTAGAACTATCTCATCATAATTTGTATGCCAAAAAGCTTGTGCTACAGCCTTTAAAGATTCAATAGCTATTATTGGTTCATGTTACTAAATCACATCTGCTAATATATCATGAAATGAACTAAAATGCAAAGTGATATATTTTTCCATAACACAGAAAACAAGTATAATATAGAAGAAAGAAAAAGGGAAATATTTTATAATGAAAATGATCGAGAATTTGTGGGTAGGCTGGAGGACAGAGAAGGAGGAGAGAGAGAGAGGAGAGACAGAGAGAGAGAGAGAGAGAGAGAGAGAGAGAGAGAGAGAGGAAAAGATGGAGGATCATGTCCCTGAAAAATATCTTTACCATCCCTCCTCAAAAAGATATATCAAGTAGTATAGATGCATATAAATGATTTATTTAATTATTTTTAATGGCACTCTAATACAATATAGAAAATTACCCACAAATTTAGAAACATCAAACTTTGGAAAACTCATTACTATATGGCAAACATTTTGAGAAGATATATAAGTAAGGTGTACATTTCCAAAGTCTCTGGGCCTTTTCTATACCTCTCTACATTTTTTCTTCTGGTGATTTCACTTTAAACATCTAAATGCTAATGCCCTCTTAATTGATATTTCCAATTCAGACCTCTCTGTAGCCATCTGTTATTACCTACATGATATTTCCAATTGTACTGAAGACATCAATGTACACCCTAAATTACAAGGCTGATTTTCACTAACCAAACAAGATCCATCTATAGTTTTTACCATCTCAGCATGCTTTTACCTGAGATTTTAGGTCTAAAAATTTAGTCAGCCTTGACTTCTCTACTTATTTTATTTCAAACCTATGTGCTTCATGTTTTTACCCACCTAACGAAATCCTCTTGGGAGTACCTTTAAAAATGTATCTAGAATTTGGCCGCTTCTCATTACCTCTTCTGAACTGCTTGGTTGAGAGCTGTAGATCTTTCATTAAGAAGTCCTCCATTTCCTTTCAGCAGGTCTTCTTAATTGTACTCTTCTCTCAACAGTAGCTGTAGTAATCCTAAAATATTCCCAGTCATTTCGCTCTGTATGAAACACCTCAGTGCATCTCCTTTGTTTTCCCCTGAAAAATGTTGAAGTCCTATGCTGTCCCACAATGTGATATATTAAAGCTTCTCAGATTTATTGTGTATGAGAATACTTGGTCATCTTGTTAAATGATGTTGATTTATTAGGTTTGAAAAATAATCTAAGAGTCTAATAATCCATCAGGAGATGTCAATACTGATAATTTACTTTAATTTCGCAACCTACTCATTCCCCTAAACATTTACATTTCTGATTGCATCTCCTTATTCTATCTGACATTTTCTCTCTAATGCTCCTTAAACAAACAAGCCCACTCCAGCCTGTGGGCCTTTTTGTAAGCTATTTACTCTGCCTAGCAGGCTTTCCTCTCAGGTAACCACTCTTCTCTTTTCAAGTCTCTACTCAGAAGTCACTTTTCCAGGAATAAAATAATGTTTTTGAGGCAACTTGGATGGAATCCTAAGTAAAGTAACCCAGGAACAGAAAACCAAAGGTGGTGCGTTCTCACTTGTAAGTTGGAACTAAACTGAAGTTCTGCAAAGGTATATAGAACGGTATAAAGGACATTGAAGACTCAAAAGGGGGAAAGTGGGAGGGTATGTAAGGATGAAAAATCACTTAGCAGGTACAATGTGTACAGGTTGGGGTGGAGGGTACACTGAAAGCCCAGGCTTCTTTGCACTATACAATGCAACGTATAGTGGCAAAAATTATTCATAATTTTTGTATAAATCAAAAATTATTCATACCCACTAAAGTCATTGAAATAAAAATAAAAAAGAAGTCACTTTTCCAATAAGATCTATCATGACCACCTTATTTAAAGTTGTTAAAATCTCCCAATCATCTCAATAATTTTCTTCTCCCCCTACTTTTCTTTTACACTTATAAAATAATACGTAATTTAATCGTTCAATATACATATATTTTTATTATCTGAATCCATCTGTTAGAATGTAGGTTCCTTAGGGAAAAAACAAAGTTTTTAAAAATTTTGTTCACTGATGGATCCTAAATTTCTGAAAGAATGCATCACTGACATTGTGTATAAGCACATATTTTTGGAGCGTATTGAGTGAAGATTTTTTCACATGCTAGAGATTTTGTTCTGCGTAACTAAAATAAATACAATCACCATTTTGAAGTGTAAATGCACTTCATAGATCATTAAAATCATCTTAAGTTTTTTGATGATTTGCAAATTAATTTGTGTATTATCTATGTTTGCCTGCATCCAACCATCCATTCACTGAAATATATTGAGCAATCACTGTGTACCAGAAGCTGTACCGGATGCTTGATCTGTTGACAAATGGAGATTCACTAGAATGTCACTTAAAAGTGATTGATCTTGATATTCTATGTTTCATACAATAATAACTGACTTTTAGTCATATAGACTTGAAATAAACAGATTTCTCATGAAAACTGTATTGTTTACTGAAGGTGATGTAAATATTAACTATTACTGAAGCAGAAATACCTTCTGAAGAAATATATAAGCAATCATTACAATGGTTCAGTCTCTGGGCCTTTTCTATTCCATCTCTACATTTATTTTCTGATGGTTTCACAACACAACTTTAAAATCTAAATGCTAATGTCTTCTAAATTGGTACCAGTTCAGACCTCTCTTTAACCATCTTTTACTACCTACATGGTATTTCCAATAGGACTAATTCTGCTGAAGAAAAATCTTCAGCATTTGAAAAACCTGCAAATTGGACATGAAGTATGGTAAAAAGGAGTGAAAAAATGTATGCTTGAAAATTTTGATTTGGAGAACTATGGGTTATAAAAATTTCATTCTTTTTTATTTGAAAGTCTGCTAAATCAAGTCATTTACATGAGTATTAATTGACATTGACTTACATTTCTACCTAAACATGATTCTAAACAAACAGGAAAGCAAAATTCATTTAAAATCTTTATTAAGCTTGGTTAGTGCACAAAATTTCACTGTTTAAATAGAAATTCTGAATTCTTTAACAGATAGAAATTATTACACAACCTTTCCTTATGTTTGCATTCTCATTCATCTAACTATATTATTTTCAATGGGAAGAAACTACATTAGAGAAAAGTAGTTACAAAATGACAGATTACAGCAAAATCTGTAGTTTAGTTAATATTTATGTATCCATGATGATGCATTTGTTTTGGAAAACATAACATGGTATGCTGACTTTAGGGGAGGCTGGGCGAAGGGTATATCAGTGATTTTTGTACTATCTTTGTACTCCTCCATAAAACTAAAATTATTTTAAATAAAAGAAGGCTATTTTAATGACAAGTTTTAAAATGTCAAGCTGTTATAAATATGTAAGCATGCACCTCTACATCTGCAGTTAACTGAAACAATATGTTGAACCATATGTGCCGAGGGAAATTCTACCGTAACCTTCACCCTAACTAAATCAGAGCATGGTTATTGCACAACTGGTATAGTGAGAGTTACACATTCTTTGAGTCAACTCTCTGTTTTAAGAGACTTTGGAAGTTTCATTAGCTTCTTTTTAAATTTTTTTTTCACTGATTAAACTGATAACTGAGTAATTGAACACAAACATGTTCTATACTTGGATACATTTTATACATTCTCAGCTGTTTATTAGGAAACAAGTAGCTTTCTTTGACAATCTATGCCATGGTATTTTAAAAAACATTTCCACATGTGTTATTTAAAGAAATAGGTGGAATTCATTTCCTTGAATGTTGGCTATATTCATTGCTGGGACTTTGCATATTTGCACCTAAGATCTCAGTATCTGTTCTACTAATCTTCACACTATTTCAGTTTAGGCTTCTATTCAAAGTTGGTTTGCTGATCCATCAGGCACAGACATATCTTTTATAAATAAACACCTATATTCCAACACACGTTTGGAAAAAATATATTGAAAACAAGAAAGCACTCCTTTTCCACAAAACTGAAAACGACTTTCTCTACTACACAAATAGATTTTTTACTTTAGGTATTTATAAAAAATACAAACTTTTGCTGAAATTAAAACCTGAACAATTTTGGAATCATATAAAATGATGCAGCATATACATAACTTTAATTACAGTGTTTAAAAAGTAAATACTATAATGTAAATGGAGCCTGCAAAAGCACATTGAGGGTTTAGTGGAACTATGCATTGAAAAAACTAAGACATCCAACTGAGTAGTTATTTCCAAATTGTAGCAGTCATTACATTCTTTGGTGAAAATGGTAAGAACTTGAAAAACTAAAAGTTTCCAAAGAAAGCTCTTCCTAGAGAATGCTGTTATTTTCAGATAAGTATTTTCTCCCTTATTTTCAGGAAAAAAGAGACATTCAACCATAGCCTTAGTTCTGAAAAAAGTAAAGCATACAATAATTTTGATTGGGAATGAAATGACTTCTGAGTGATTTTAGCTGGCTAAACATTTCCCAAGTCAAATGAAACAGATAATCCTATTTAGGATCATTGTTTTATGCTCTGTTAAAAGGTACTTAATAATTTAAGGTATTAATTTTTCATTTTTATTTTGAAAACAGGTAAGAGTAGCTGTTTTGCAAGATTATTATATTCTCTTCAGTAAATGCCAACTGAGGTATATGGAACACACCAAATGATAAATGATATGACGATGAAAACATCATGGTGTTCCTCCAATCAAAGAGTCTTGCTACATCTGTGATACATGCTTCTCACTCAAAATTAAGGGTCAGAATTATTCTCATTCAATATTTGAATATTTCAAATTGTTGATATCTAAGTGCTCACAATTCACCATAGTTTGAAAATTAGTTTCATGTCATGTCATTGGTATGATCATTAAGGCTTCAACTAAACATTGATAAAGAATATAATTGGTCAGGCTTCCATTGCACCATAAACCTAGGACTAGGAGCACAGTGAAAAGTTGAAATCCATATGAAATTAATTAATGATTTATTTAAGATCAGAATCTACTAAAAAGGAATTTTTTATGCTAAAATTGTCCTGCTAAATAGCACTGCAATCAACCAAGAGCTGATATTTATTTCTGGAGCATGACATCAGCAATTAGACGTAGATACATGAATAGTATATAATGATTAAAGATACTAACAAGAAAAAATAACAAAATATCAACTAAAAATCACATCAATTAAAATAAATAAAGCCGGTTTGAGAACAACAAAAATAGCTGAAATGTCTGTGACTATATGCACCTATATTTTCACATATAAACCTATATCTATCTTCTAACAAATGCTTCAAAGGCAATTAGTACAACTGTGTTTGCTTAGATCTGTTAAACTTTAAGATACACGATTAATACAACCTATCATTTATAAAACAAAGGCACATAAAATGCTTATTTACTATTCAAAAAAATGTATGTGCTTTAAAAATATATTCAGGTTTTCAGCAATATGCTCATCCAGATAGCCAGAAAAAAAGTCTAAGTACGCCTATAAATTATGAATACTATTTTCAAAAATATTTTTGAATGCATCAGTTATCTCAAAGAAAAGGAAGACAACTCTGAATCACCAAAAATATATTCTTGGGAGAGACCAGAAGCTGGAGTCATGCAATTGTTTTGTTTGTTTGTTTTAATCAATTATAGTAGCCTTGTTGAAAACATTGCTGGTACTCAGACACTCAGAACTTTCACATTGATCTCTGATGCTCAAGATTGGGTTTGAATGACTTATAGATAAAAAAGTTTCAAAATGGGGAGATGAAGCTGGGATGCCTGCATGAAGCCAGGACCCTTAATGTTATTGGAAGAAAATAAAAGGGTGTGCAAGAAAACAAACACATATACATAAGCACAGAAACCCAGATGACTGCTGGTAACAAAATCTTGTCTGGCTTGGCCTTGAACTAACCCTCAGTTTGACTGAGGGTTGGATGAGTACATCTTTGAAAATGTGTAGCCAGAGATTACTTTTATAGTACAGAAAATTCCAAAGCAAGAAATTTATTTAGCATATTCTGGTGTTTCCACCTTTGTAGTGCTTCTGGGCAACTACCAGAAGAAATGAATATATTTTGTGGAATAATGCACCCAAAACTAAGGCCTTGAATTAGTCTTGGTAAATAGAATATGCGATATATGAAATCACAATCTGAAATCATAAAATATACTTCCAAATAAGACATTATTAGCGAGTTTCTGCTGAAATAAACCAACTTACAACACTAGTCAGTTAAGCAGATACTAAGAATTTGAGCATCCATGACTTTAGAAACTACAATATTTTAAAAATCCAAATATAGAATAATATGCTTAAAAACAATAAAATGATGAGATCAATTTTTTAAAATGCCAAGTTAACTTGGAAAAGAACCAAATAAAGCTGTATATTAATTCAAAATGTGGTCATTAAATTAAAAACTTAATGGATGGGTTAAACAACAGATTAGGCATAAGCAAACAAAAAATTGATGATATGGAAGACAGGGCTGAATAAGTTATCACAAACTCAGTATTAGTATTGAAAAATATAAAACATGACAAAAATAAATGTAAAAGCATGATATTCTAAATTCTCAAATAACAATTTAGCATATAAAGTAGACTTCAGAATAAAAGTATAAGGAAAATGGAGGAGGAAATAGTATTCAAGAAGGTAATGCCATAACGTTTTTCAGCATTGATATAAGACATGACAATACAGATTCAGAAGTTACACTGAATCCAAGCAGAATTGTACATAGCAGAAATCTACATTGAGACATGTAGTTAAAACACCCAGTTAAAATGAATGTCATAAAAGTAGCTTAGAGGAAAAGTCAAAATATCTACAAAAAAATGACAAGTCAAAACAATAATAGTGGGAGCCAGAAAAGAATAAAACATTTTTTCAGATTACCAAGGAGAACTAATATGAAACTTGAATTGTATACTGAGGTAAATTATAATTTGAAAACAAAGTTAAAATAAAAACATTTAAAAGACACAGTTTTTGAGAAATTCATGGAAGCTATGAACTTCCTCTCCAGAAAATGTACATGCAAACAATTATACATTTGCATACAAGTTTTAATTTGTCACAATAGCTGAAACTTGTCTCTGCTTCAATAATCTGTCTTTCACTCCTAAAGCAAGCTACATCAGAACATTTTCTACAGTTGTTTCTTGGTATCTGCAGAAGACTGGTTCAAGGATCCTGCCCACACCAAAGTCGGTATGCTCAATTTCCTTATATAAAATGGAGTAGTATTTTCATATAACCCATGTACATTCTTCCAAATACTTTAAACCATCTCTAGATTACTTATAATACCTAATTAGCTAATACAATGTAACTGCTACGTAAATATTTGTCACACTATATTGTTTTTTATTTGTTGTTGCATTGTTACTTTTTATTTTTGGTAATATTTTTCTTCTGCAGTTGGTTGAATGCATGGATACAGGACCTGTGGATATAGAGAGTTTACTGTGTTTGGGACACCTTCTCTAAATGCCTTATAATAAGGCTTTTCCTAGAAAACTGTGTCTTATACCTTTGCTTGGTATTCAAGCACAATGAAAAGATGCAACTTTGTAGTTATTTTTTGCTCACCTGTCATCCTTTTTGAAAAGACCAACTACTATATCTCATTATCTGACAACATACATACACACATACATACAATAATTACCATACATTTCCAGGGTGTTTTGCAATCACCTGGAAGTTTTGCCAGTAATCCTTATGTAGGATGGAATGAACAAAGACATTTAAAATTTCTGCTTTGTTCTTGTTAAAAAGCACACATTTTTGAAACATTTTTAAAGCCATGACATAGACTTTTTGTACTCTTCAGGTTATCTATTTGAAATCCTATATTATTAAGTGTACATTTTTAAAGTTTCACAACACATTACATAAAATTCTGTTTCTTTTCCCCTTCTTTTCTTCCTGTCTTCTCTTCTTGCTTTCTTTTCTAATAAGAAATTTTCACATAAAAGTGATACTTCAAATTTCAAACATATATAATTGACTCAGGCAAATTACTCTGTAAATTTTCTGTGCAACCACCTCCCACTAGCTATCCCAAACACACTGTAATATATACATATATACATGCATACATACATATATGTATATATTTATTAGTGTGTATTGTGTTCCATTTTCTCAACTCTTGCTGAATAGGTCAAAAGTGAATAATAGTTAATAGTATAGGCTTTGGAATCAGACTTGTTGCCTGGGTCTGAATTTTAGTTTCACCATTATTTATCCATATGTTTTAGGGAGGATTTGCTAAAAACACTGTAGTTTTTATTTAGGAAATATTAGCTGTTTTTAATGTACGTCAGTTGCCCAATTAGTGAAATTTTGTATCAGCAAGAAAGAACATGGATATTTTAGAAGGCTATCAATACAGAATATGTATAGAGTGGATATATTGTAAAAGTAATTTCATTCTCAAAGATTAAGGGTGAACTCTAGGAGATGAGAGCAGCCATCAGCAAGGAAATAGGAGCTTTGGTTCTATACCTGCAAGAAACTAAATTTGACCAAAAAAGAAAATGAGCTTGAAAGTGCATTTTTTCTCACAGAGACTCCAGAAATTAACAAATTCAGGGAAACCCCTTGATTTTTTCCTTGTAAGACCTCAGCAGAAACCTTGTCACACTGTGGAAATTCCAACCCAAAGAAATGTCAGGTAGTAAGTGAGTGTGATTTTTAAAAGAAAAATAATTCCCCTCCAAATATAATATATACTCAGTATATTTCTATGTGTAAAATGAGAATTTGTTCACTTGTTCATATATGCTAATTTTGTTCCCTGGATCAGCTAAAGGAATACTAAGAAATGCTCATTAAAACAGTTTTTAGGAGAAAAGGTCATATATTTAGGTATGTATTGATAATTTATTTAATTGAAATTCTATGCATCAGAAAAAGTTGAGCAATGTTGCTAAATAAAGATACGTTTTGAGATTTATATAGACACATGCTCTTAACTATAAGTGAGCACATGAATTGTACAGTCTATTATTCCTGGCAAATCAAACTTCAACAAGATTTAAAGATCTGTGAAATTAGACCAGTTTTTTAGATTGCATTTACAATAGATATGTACTAAAAAAAAGACATTATGTTCGATATAAAGATTTCAGCTCAGATCCCTCTTTCTGCCTAGCTAGAGGGCATATGGTCACCAGACATTTAAGGTCTGCTTCAGATGCAGGGACCTGACTTGACCACAGTTATGTCTTTCCCAGAGAAGCTTGCATCTGAGTAAATTAAGAACCAGAGGTACAACAGACTGGCTATTTTTAGCCCAAAGCAGACACTCTGGAAGTAATTCTCATTCCAGAGTTGGCTGAGCCATTGTCAGGCTTCCAGTTCAAACCAACTTCCCTTCTGACTAATCTACAACCTGCTTCTTTTTACAGGACACCTTGCTCCCTAACTCCATCTTCATGACTGGTAAGGGATAATACATGGAGCAGTAAATACAGGAAGTAGGAGATAGCCAGGTGCCTGAGAAGCAGGCAATAACATAGGCATGTAAAAGTGAGTGTGAGGTGTAAGGCTTTTGTGGCATACAGAGGAAAGAGTAGCTCCTTTACTAAGTAGTGCAAAAGGCTACCATCCCAGCTTTGAAGTGGGAAGGCAGGAAGAAAAGGTCCTGAAAGAGGTAAAAGCAGTGGCTCAAGCAGCCTTGCTACTTGTGTCATATGATCAATCTGGTGTGCCTGATGATCTTTGACAATTAGAGATGGGAAGAAATGTGTGAATTTGTGGCATGCCCCCATGGAAGAATTACAATGATGACTCCAGGTTTTGCAATCAAGGTACTGTAATATATGCAGCACAGAATTGTGTATCTTAAGACAAAACAAAACATACAAAACTCCTGGCATGCTACTGGCCCCTGCATAGTAGTTTAACTACTTAATTTGCCCAATTACTCTTCTTCCTCACTCTTTTCAAAAGGGTCCATCCCTAGTAAACTCTTTAAACTTCAGTCTCCATTTAAATGAGACACGTAATTTTTTGAGAGAGAGAGTATAATGGATTCACTTTATAAATTTTTGTAGACACGTATTTATTGAGAAAGTATAATGGATTCATCTTATAAATTCCTAATCAGAAGGTGCCATAAGATAATCTTTTCAATTCTCCTACCTCTACCAAATGTCACTATTTCCTCCTCTCTAATATTCTTTTGGTACTTGAAATACTGAAATGAACAAGGCCTACTTGGTCTACTCATTAAGTTTATAAGCTAGAAGACATGATAGATCAGATAATTATAATTAAGAAATATAATATAAAATATAATACTTTATATGTTGACTATATAAAGTACAATGTAATTTAAGAAATAGGGTGTCACTTTCCAGTCACTCATTTTGGGGAAAGAGGAAATTTTAGCCTGAGGGCATTCCTAAGAAAAATTGATTCAAAAGCATACTGTAGATGGTTTAGGGTATAAGAGCAATTCTGGGCAGTGTCAAAAGGACCTAATTTTGTCTAATGAAGAAACAACATTGAAATATTACTTTAAGAAACATGGTGACTCAATGAAACCATTGGAACTCAACGAACGTATTTGTAGGCCAGATGCAGTGGTTCATGCCTGTAATTCCAGCACTTTGGGAGACTAGGGTGAGAGAATTGCTTAAGCCCAGGAATTCCAGATTAGCCTGGGTCACATAATGCAACCTTGGCTCTACAAAAAATAATTTTTAAAAAGTTAGGCCTGTTGGTCCCTCCTGTAGTCCTAGTTACTCTGGAGGCTGAGTTGGAAGGATCACCTGAGCTCAGGAGGTTAAGACTGCGGTGAGCCATGATCATGCCACTGCATTTCAGCCTGAATGGCAGAGTGAAATACTGAGTCAAAAAAATTAGGAAATATTGTGCTTAATGCAGAAAGTTTATGTCAAAACTATGATAACATGTTCCAACAATCAAATCAAGTTACAGGAAACATGACTATGATCATTTCCGTCACATTTCACATTTTTATAAGCATAATTTTTTTCTGATGAATACCTTTACTATGTCTTTACAAAATGGTACATCTCTTTGCTAAAGGAATAGTAAATGCCAGACACACATATCTTATAATGTTTGGAGTGGTCCCAGTAGAGTTACCCATTTTCTCTCCTTACTATCCATTGTATTTGTTTCTTAAGTCATATATTTACATTCATGTCCATTATACAAATATGAGCATTACACTAATTTGGGGCTACACTAAGGAAAATGTATATATATATAATTTTCATTTGATTTGAGATATAAAGTATTAATGCAGCATTAAATTATTGACACTGCAAAGGTACTCTCTTAATCTCAAGTAGAAAGAGTAGCACCACTTAGTCATATGAAGCTCTGTGGAAAATTGAGTGGGCATCTTTCTGTAATGCTGGGATTTTCAACTGGGACTTTTTTCAAGAGAAGAAAGGGACATAGTATTTGATGTCAACCGAGAAGATGTCAAATGGTCAACTGAGAAGAGGTCAAATGTGGTCAGCAACCCCAGCCATGAGACTCCAATTCCTACACACACTGCCCTCTCCAACCACTCTTCATATAAGCAGAAGACTAGAGGGATAAAAAACAGCCTATCACTAGACTAATGAGTTTTCTACCCAGGGAAGTCTTCAGCAATGCCTTTTTCCCTCCTGGTAACTGAAGATAACTCAAGAGGTAAATAAAATCCATTGGACTTTTCGACACAAGGGTCTGGTGTTTGCATCCCCATTCAGACTTCTGTTTTTACAGATTAATTTATCTTCTACGCTTCTTTGAAATGGTGAAAAATAAAACTGGAGAAAGAAATCAGTTGAGAAGCAATCTAGTTTCTTAACATTTTAGCTTGGTAAGAATGTGGAACTTTTCTCTGGGTCAAGTGGATAATGCAAAGAGTTGTAGGTTACAATCACACTTAAGACAAAATCTGCTGAAGTGAGGAGATATGTAAGAAGCTCAAGCTATGCAGCAGATGAAACTCTGTCTCCAAAAAACATTCTAATGTGCTTGCATCCCACTCATGCCTCCCAAGGTGCAGGCACTTAGATGCCTGTCCTTCAGAGGGCAGGTGGCAGGGACAGTCCAAAGAGACCTACAGCACCAGAAAAATAAGAGGTACCTGAATCCTTTCTCCTTCCTGTGAGAAGGTGCAGTTCATGACACTCTTTGCCACTTTTAAGCTATCTAGGATATGATTCAGTTATCATAAGGATCGAGAAAATATAAGCGTAAAACCAAACATTATCGTAAGTTTTAAACTGTTTAGGACTCAACTTTTTTTTTTTTTAATAATTGGAGATGATAATGCATCTATAGTAATTACCAGCTATTATTATTAAATCACAGAAGTGGAAATTCAAAAAGAAGGGGTTAAAACAGTAATTATATTAACAAATCAAATTTGTACTACACTGAATTGAGATCATGCAATGGTTTGATTATATGACTGTAACTTGATTTAAAGTACTCATTAACATGTCTGTGAAAGAAGAGTTAGCGAGGGATTGGCAATGGCTGGAAATTGCCAGGGGAGGGAGGGAAGCATATAACATTAATAAGGGTATCTGATCTCAAACCAGGCAAAGTGGGGACCAAGGGTAGACCTAAACTTTACCTGTACAATGACCACTTGTATAGCTAATCATGAATTGTACCCCACATCTTTAAAATATAATTTTTTTAAAGAAAATGAATTTTAAAAAATAAAGAAAGAATTCAACCATAGAGACGTAAAAAAAATTTTGTAGACATTTTTCTCAAATAAAAGTGAGAAAGTCTCAGTCACAGGTCTTTAAGTATTGTGATCTCATTGGGAAGCTGTCCCAGGCTGAGACTATTAAACATCCTATTTATCAACTTAACTTGCTCATATTCTAGACTCACCAAACAAGTTTCTGACTCATATTTTGTTTCCTCTGTAACATACCAAAAGTTAAAGAATACAGTCTCTGAATGTTTTAGCTTCTGAGACAGTAATTTCTCATTGTAAATTAACAAATACACTTTCTTATTATATTTCAGTCTTATAAAGTTAGAAATCTGCCTCTGACAGAGAGATACATGGGCTAAAAAGTAGATCTTAATAAACTTGGTTAGTCCAAGGCCATTAAAAATTCTCCACAGTGTTACACTTCTGTAAGAAGTCTGAAGAGTCTATTAGCCTTGTGACCAGTGTGTTAGGGGTAGAGTGGAGCAGTACTGTAGTGCCATATTCAATTTCTAGAATATTCAGGCTTAACATTTCATTGCTTCATGGTTGTACTTAAGGACTCACTTTAGGTTTTCTTCAAAAATAGTTCATTTTTTGGATTGCCTGAGCCCGCGGGTTCGAGACCCGCCTGGGCAACTTGGCGAGACCTCATCCCTACAATAAATCAAAAATTAGCTGGGCATGGTAGCGCGTGCCTGTAGTTCCAGCTACTTGGAATGCTGAGGTGGAAGGATCACTGGAGCCCAGCAGGTCGAGGCTGCGGTGGCCGGAAGCGGCCACTGCACTCCAGTCTGGGCGAGAGTGAGACTCCAACTCAAAAAAAAAAAAAAAAAAAAGTTCATTTTCGTTCTTTCATCTACTGCCTTTCTTTCTTTCTCTCTCTTAATAAACTAAAACAAAATTTTAAAATACTACATTATTCCTACATTCAGGTTAATCGTTTTCTTATCACGGTTCTTTGCTCCTCGCACTCATTCTTTTTTGGGCATAATCTTTATAAATTTATCTTGAACCACATAAAATATACACAGAAAACATTATCCAAATACTTTATCACTAAAAGCAGAAATACGAGCTCACCTGTTTGAAGATATTATATGAAGTGTGTGGGAAATGATTGATGATTGATTCACTAATATTTCTGAAAGTTCTGTCAAAAACCTATAGTTATTCTCTGTGAAGACTGAAAAGGCATATTAAACACAGTTGAGGCTTGAAAGATTTCATTTGTTCTTGTGCCATGATCACCAGGAGGATTTGGTTCCCTCTTTCCTTCTCGGGAGGGCTCTTGCCTTTTATGGGCTTAGGGTCAAGCAGGATTCCCATAGAACAGACCTCTGGAGCATTAATTTCCTCGCTATTTTATGCTACCCTTTGGGACCATTCAGTGTGGTTCTGTGTCTTAAACAACACAGTCCAACACTAGTAATTTCTTATTAGTTCCTATTTCAGTTTTGTCTCATCATAATAAGAAAACAAACTATATTTTCATAACGTGATGAAATTTACATAATTGAAAAGGAGTATTGTGAATTGTTTTAACTTTTTGTACAAATATAAAAATAAATATAGATGTAAAAATATAGGTTACGTATAAAATACATACAATTCCGTAGATTTTTGCAGATGGCTTCATGGTTTTTTATATGAGACATCTATGCTTTAAAGTATCACTTTCACAACTAGTTATGAAAGAAATATTAGTAAATGATACACAACAACACATTTCAGAATATACAGTGATCCTGTCAGCAATTTCATTCCACTAACACAATTTTTAAAAGTAACTTTTTTACTCCAGAATTGAACTTTGTTGATTCTATTAAGCTCCTCCAACTTTCTAAAGATAGGAAACTTTCCACTCTGTATTAGTTATTCTAAGAATAAGGCAATGTTCTCCCTACTCCACTTTATTAAAAGAAAAAAAACATTTGAAAGAAAATAATAAAGCTCATCACATGTGTATATAGAAGATCAGTCTGAATTAATGAACACATTTTGAAATTACTGACTCACTTTGAACTCCATGGGAGCGTACTATTTTCCAGATTTCTGATGCCACTTCTTTGACATCCACTTGATAGTGATGAATGGGCACACCTCCATGGGAGTCCGGTTTGTTGAAAGAAACCTTGGCTGTAGTCTGTGACAGCTCTATAATCTTCACTCCATAGGGACTGGATGGCACATCTATGAAGAAACAAACACAAAAGAAACATAAGCCAGGGAACGTGGATGGCTATTATAAAGACTTATAGTATTATGAGAATCAGGAATGAAGGAAAATTACCATTTATAACACTTAATACACCTGAGTTACAGAGATTGCAGAAAATACCTGAATGACCTTTTCAAATAGTAAGAAAGTATTAAAAAGTCCGTTTTTGTTACCACAGCAAATACACAGTTAAGCATTCAGAATAACATTTCATTTATTAAAGAGATATGTTACTTCTGCATTTTCTACACAATATAAACATTTTATTTAAGGTCAAGGGAATCAAGCATGTGTGTATGTGTGTGTGTGTGTGTGTGTGTGTGTGTGTTTGACAGAGAGACAGAGAGAGAGAGAGAGAGAGAGAGAGAAGAGTAGTTAAAATGTAAGAATAAATAAGTATATCATTTAATCATTACCATAAATAATAATTTCTTATGAAAATATATCTATTTACTTTCTGTTCACTGAAAGTATATTGTTAATTATTGGGCAAGTACTTAGTTTAGAGAAAATGTTAATTTTGTGAACTAAATAAAATTATCTGGATTAATTATCTGCAATTTATCTGGATTGATTTTATGTCTATATTATCTAGTTAAGGTAAACCCTTAGTTGAGATATTAAAATCTTATTTCTTTATTTTTAAAATAGCTATAAAATCTTTCTTGTGCATGTTATTGTATCAATACTTTACTTACATTATTTCTACTTCAATAAGGTATCTTAGGTAGAAATTTATTTTTGTTTCTAATCTAAAAATATTTTTTCAGAAAGAATTATTATGAAGGTGGAACAAGCAGGAGTAAAAAATAAGATAGAAAAAAATCTCTATGAGGAAATTAATAAAAACTGTATTCCAGAAACATCAGGATTCACAGACACATTAAACATTAAAGGCATGTCTTTCTCTATCAATCTCTTTCTCTCTTGTTCATATCACATTTGAAATCATCTTAAACTTTGGGGAAAAAATATAAACATTTTCTGAGACAGATAAAAACACCTATATAATACTTGATTTATGAAATGCATTAAATATACACTTCTATTCTGATATCAAGCTTTTATATACAAATTTCAAATGGCAGTCAAAAGTCAAACGTATTTCATTTGTCAGAGTTAAGATAGGGTACTATAGATCACACAAAAATATGCCATATAAATGGACTGGACAAGAGCCAAGAGGACAGCTTTATGACCTTTTGGATGTGAACATTATAAAGAAATGCCACAGTATATATTTGAGCACTAATTAGTAACTGTAAATTATTTAGAGAGTCTATGAAATACATTATGTTATAACTCTAAAGTTCAGAAATACATGTGCCCACTACTGATGCATCCAACATTTGTAGTGCTATTAAAATTATATACAGAAATAAAATATTTAAGTTATATATATGTATTTAAACTGTCATACATAAACATCCTCATAGTTTTCATAGTTATTCATTCTCTAGGTTAAACTGCAGGGTTTTTCATCTGTAGCTTTAATTCAAAATTTCATCTGTGGGTTTGAGCCAAAGTAGAAGAGAAAACCAAACAAACAAGCACACAAATATGCTCTTAGTAGCATTGCCAATTCTTCAGTCCATGCTCAGGGATTTTCTAAATATATAAATATATGTCTATATGCGTATATTTATATATATTATTTCTTTCCTCAAGAAACGTATAATTGTCGGCTAGTGATTGGACATATTAAATCAGAATGTAAAAACGCTGTGTTTAGAAAGAGGCTGGAGCTGCAAATAATAAGCTTGATCTTGCTTTTAATTAAATAACAGAAAAAGGCAACAAATATAAATAAAAAACTAGAATGTCAGCAGACCTGAAAATAGACTATATGCTAGAAAAGAACAGATACTAGCATGTTTTGATGATGTCACCTATGTTCTCAGAAAAGGAAAGGCTTTTATTTCTAAACTGAACATCACATCAATGATAATCTCAAGTTTGTGTCAAAAGTGAAGGTAGCATACTTTGTGTTAAAAGTAAAGGCTGCATATTCTGCGGGATGAAGGAGAGATATACTCTTGTACTTCTACCTTTGAATATTTGTATACCAATAGTTGTTCTTACTCTGCCTGTAGACATATGCCCTATTCACTAAGTTGTGCACCCTTGCACTGCACACCTAGAAAGAAATAAAAGCCTTTCCTTTTCTGAGCACATAGGTGACATCATCAAAACATGCTAGTATCTGTTCTTTTCTAGCATATAGTCTATTTTTAGGTCTGCTGACATTCTAGTTTTTTATTTATATAATATTTGTTGCCTTTTTCTGTTATTTAATTAAAAGCAAAATCAAGCTTATTATTTGCAGCTCCAGCCTCTTTCTAAACACAGCATTTTTACATTCTGATTTAATATGTCCAATCACTAGCCGACAATTATAAGTTTCTTGAGGAAAGAAATAATATATATAAATATACGAATATAGACATATATTTATACATGCATACACATACATGCATGCAACAGTGAGCAAAGTGAGGGGATATACTAAGACCTCAGGAAATATTTGATGAATTAAATATTGCAATATTTTAAAACAATATACAAAGGTACAGAACATGTCCGAGCAAATATTGTCTGATGTGCCTGGAATCAACATATCGAATTCTCTCGACTCTCTCAATTATTCTATAAGTGACTTCATCCTTAATTCCTATCTATTATATACATCACAATTAGTCAAAACATTATTTTAATACTTCCTGCCTTATAATTCTTGTGTCTACTTCTTCCCTCTCACTTCCTCTGTTAATTTCCAAACCCTGGCACTATCTGACCCTGTCTGCAATGCCATTAGTGGCTCTTGGCTTCCTTTTCTGTTGGATGTCCCACAAAAACTTCAATCCACATGGCATACAAATGCAAAATCAATCTTTCTAAAGAACCACTCTAATTAAGTCACTTCCCTGAGAAGGTCATTCAAGAGCTTTTTTCTTTTTACATCAGCCTAAGTCTTTTCATGCTCATGCTCAAAATCCTGGGTTGTCTCACTCACTAGGTGCATGCAAAGAGAATGACATATCGTTCAAAAATTTCAATCACAATGCAATATTTCAACTGAGGCTTATGGATGTTCATCTCCACACACAGTTCTCTCCTAATTGTTAGCATATTTTTCTGAACTATTTCCTAGCATCTTTCATCCCAATAGTTAATGAATACTCCCACCACTGAATGAATGAATAAATGAATTAACAGAGCTTCAATTGTGCAAACACATATTTGTTTAATTATCCTTTCTTTTCACTTTTACTAGTGCTGGTAAACTGTTGGTTTAGGAAACTGAACATGTCATCAGAATCGATGGATTCAAGGTCCGTCTTTGCTACAATTGTCATTTACAGCCTTGGACAAGTTCCTTAAACTTTTTACAGGTTAGAATTGTACTCACTCTTAGGGTTGCTGGGAGTATCAAGTAAGGTAGAGCACTTAGAACTTGGAATATACTAAGCACCTAGTAAACATCAGTTTTTTGTGACTTTTGCTATCCATCATGATCACCATCCTCCTCCTATGAAATTCTATTGTATTCATTGAAAGTATCAATGTTTTCGTCAAAAGGCAGGTAATAGATACAATGCTGAGGCTCAGTTTAGACATTTTTTCTTGTGAATATGGGTAAAGAGCTGGTGCTATGATCTAAGAGTCAGATAGACACAATCTGAAGTCACTGTGTAAACCTGTGTAAAATACATGTATTTGTTATCAGTTTTCCCATAAGTAAAATAGTAACAATAATACCAACATTAAAGTTGTTGTGCAAATGAGTTTATTGGATATACATCACTGTACATTGACAAATATTATTCTTACTTGTCCTATTCTTAAAAACTTATTATTATATAAAATTGGTAAACATTTTGATATTTATACATACCCTGAAATTGTAGTTTGTGGTGTGGAAATTGGCAATTGCCCCATACCTTATGCGAGGTTTAATTTACTCTCTAGAATGCTGCCAAATAGTTGTTTCAAAATAAATGAATCATCTTGACTTATGATTTAAAATCTCCAAACTTTCTTTGTTGTGTAACCAGACAGAATGTAAACATGGTGATTGTTTTTAAGATTCATAATTTGCTTTGATGTTTCACTACCCCTCTATCCTCATAACCAACCACTGGTCCCCTCACATACTACACTCTTCTAGTCTTGTGCCTTATTTCTTAATAGCTCACACCCTTTCAGAGCATGATGTTTTTGTACAAATGTCTCCTTGCTTCTCTTAGTTTTTCCCTTTCTTCTTCCCCGGATGTATTGCCATTCACTTTTTCAAACCCAATTCAAAAGCTGACACCTGTTGAAAGTCTTCTCAAATAACCCCCATCAGAATTCGATTTTGTGTTCCCAAGCCTTTGATCCACACTTTTATAGCAACCCTGGACTTTTGAATGCTAACTCATATGTGAAGAGCAAGTCCCATATATTATTCATCTCAGATTCCTCAGATCTAGGACAATATCTGACACCTACTAGGAATTTACTACATATTTTTGAGCCAGAGAATTAATAAATGTTTAGGAATTGATACAAGCACACACTTTTTAGAAATAATGTAATTATCCTGATTTCCATTTTTCACGGCATTATGAGAATGAAGAAACCAAGAATAAGTTATGAATAGTTTCTGAATATCACCAAATTTGCCTCATAACTGCTGAAAAAAGATCAAAATGTAGACTTTTCCATGCCAGATCATAAAACTGATCATGTAATAGAAACCCAGCTTGATATTCAGGTGAAGAAAGTGTGTTTCCAAATGAACTGATGTTTAACCTGATTTCAAGTTTTAGGAAACAAGGTTTTGGATAAGATACAGTTTGGGGACACAGACTAGTATATTGACTACCACTTTATATCCATAAAAATCTGTTCAATTGATCCAGCTTAACCTGTAAGCAGGTCTCTGTTCTCAAAAATGACTTATATAGGCTTATCCATGACTTTGATGAAAATTCAGATGACTGCTTCATGATTCTGTACTTTGGAATTATAACAATCTTGAAAAAAGAGGTAAAATGTTGGTTTTGACAAGGCTTCAGTTGGTTGAAAAGATGAGTCAAAACTGACATGATGAGATTTAATAGAGGTAAGTATAGAGTCCTGAAGTACATTAAAAAAAAATCAATCATGAAACACAGTATCAGACAATTCACAAATAGCACTGTTTACAACAAAAACAACAAGAAACAACATTAACAAAAAACCAAAGCAAAAAAAAAAAAAAAGAAACCGTAGGATAAGGTACTATATGGAAAAAATGGTAAAATTAAAATTAAAAAATGTATGTTATTGAATAGAAACATAAAGTCCAGAATAATCAAGGTCATCATCTCACTTTATTATGCATTGGTCTATGATGTCTAATCTAAGTATTATAACTAAAGAGGCATCAACACTCTGACTTCTAGCCAAAAGAAAAAGTGACCAATAAGAACTATAATTTGACCATAATAATAGCTATCTAGCATTTGTTGAGTACTTGCTGTGTACGGGGCACTTCGAATGTGTTAACTCAGTCCTCACAGCCTCTTTTGAGGTAGATGTTGGAATGACTGCTGTAGAGCACCGCACAGAAAGCCTCACAGGGCTGAGGATACCTTTCTTCAGGAGCTGGATGTGCTACCTGATGACATTGTAAGGCTTAACATGAAATGTTGAACAGTTAAAATTTAAATACAGCAATGATAAAATAAATTAAGAAATTTAAGAAAATGTAAATGAAATTATTTGGTAATAATGTTTAAAAGTGAAAAGTTTTGTATCATATGTTCTCACTCATAAGTAGACCCTGAACATTTACCATAGTACTTTAAGCAATGCATTGCTAGTAGCTGGAAAGAGCCAGGGGAAGGGAGGGGCATATAACCATCCCAGGCAAAGTAGGTGCCAAAGGGAGGCCCCGACTTTAACTATGTGATGACTACTTGTATACCTAATGCTAAATTATACCCCAAAGCTTTAAAATAAATAAGTAAATAAATAATAATAAAGGGTTAAAAGTTTCTCTTCCAAGAAAAAAATAAATATGCACACGTGCTTTCTCAGACGTGTTTTTTTTGGATGTGCTGAACTGTAAGAAAGATACTGCATGATACAGTCACATTTTTATTTAGTTTTATGTATCTTACAACTTTAATTTGCTTCAAGAAATTTAAATAAACCCCAAAAGAGAGACTGCTTCTCAACAAGAGAGAATTCTTACCTAGGAGGTGCATTTTAAAAAACAATTTTATAGTAAAGTCCTATAACATATATGACTCTACATCTCTTGTATTTCTATTTGGGATTTTATTAAAAAGGTAATAAAACAAAGTTATCAAGTTCATGCATAAGGTATCTTATATTCGCATAAAATTATAGAGGGTTTTTTTTTTTTCAGTTTTCTGAAGACAGAGGAGATAGTTTAAAGAAGACCAAACCAATTCTTGGTCATGAATATGAAACTAGGATTTAATGGAAAGCTCTTGGTTAGAGTTTTCTAATTTAAACCAAGTATATTTAATCATGTCTAGTTTCTTTTCCACTTTTAATTTTTTAACTTCCATTTTATCTGCATAGATTTAGGGAATACAACTGCAGTTATGTTACATGGATATTTTGCAGAGTGGTGAAGTCTGGGCTTTTAGTATACTCATCCCAGGAAGAGTGAACATTGTCCCCAGTATGTAGTTATTCAACCCTGATCTTCCTCCCACTTCTCTCTTTATGGAGCCTCCAATGTTTATTATTCCACTCAATTTCTCCTTGTGTACCCACTGTGTAGTTCCCATTTATAAGTAAGAACATGTGGTATTTCACTTTCTGTTTCTGACTTGAGGACATTATTCCCTCCTAGGAGGTCTCCAATTCCACCCATGTTGCTGCTGAAAAAGGTATGATTTTACACACAAGCACACACACACACATAGTATATATAGTATATAGTGTGGATGTGTGTGTACACACACACACACACACACACACACACACACTATACCATATGGTATATATAAATGGTATCTATAAGTGTGTATACTATACCATATGGTATATATAAATGGTACTAAACCATAGGGTATATATAAATGGTCTCTATATGTGTGTGTATATGATGTGTATGTGTGCACATGTAAAATGTAAATGGTATCTATACGTGTGTGTATATGATGTGTGTTTATATATGTATAAACACAAACTATTTATACCCCATTTTCATTATCCAATAATCTGTAATGGACATTTAGGCTGATTCCATGTTTTTGATATTGTGAATAAGTACTGCCATAAACATATGAGTGCAAGTGTCTTTTTTATGTTCTTTGGGGGAGATTCTTAGTAGTGGTATTGCTGGATCAAGAGGTAGTTCTAATTTTAGTTGTTTGTATTACCTTACAAAAATATTTGAAAAATCAACAATCATTGGTTACTTGGAATTAGTTGTCAGAATGTAAAAACAAATGGAGGGGGTAAAGGGATTAAAAATAAAAGGACTTGAATCATTACAATCACATATAGAAAACTGTATGACAAAAAGAGATGCTGTTCTCAGGTCTTTCACTCAAGGGAGCCTTTTGATTTGGCTAATATTTCATCACATCATTGAGTAGATGTAATACAGCACATAATGTAATACAAGTATAATGAATATATATATATATGCTTGTATATATATATATCTTATAACCATGCTTTTATTCTGCAAAATAGGTATAAATAATGCTTCATGTACTTAATTGAACTATTATGAGAATGATATAGTAACTACTCATGATATAATTTATCTCATCATTCCAAGTTTTCTTCTTACTCTATTTTGTCAAGCTATTCTTCCCTAGTAGAGATAAGTGTAGAAGGGAGAATGAGACATAGAAATGAAATCATCAGCTCATGAGTATATGTAGCTGGCTTATTTATATACCCTGTTATAATTGCATTATTACTAAATTAGGACTGTTGTCTCCATTGTTATGTATATTATCATCATACTTATTAGAGGTTAAAAAATATTGCTAAATAAATTGCTATATTTTACAATAAAAAAGCATACACCTATATATTGGAGAACACTAGTTACATGGTAATAAATTATTATGTAACTTATTATTTATTAGGCAAAGTTACTTTTAATAATTTTAATACATATCTGGATCACATGTCAAATTATGCATGTGCATAAAAAGATGTGGATGATTTTTATCAACAATGCTACATATTTTCACAAATTACTTTCCTTTTCTAAATCTTTTGCATCTTATGCATATTTGATTATTGTCCTTAGCTTCCTTCTGTTTTTTCTATTTTTAAAAATAATTTCGTTTTTTAGAAAATTGCAAAGAACGGTCTATAGATGTATTATTGGTCTGAACTTTTTACAGTAAGTTGAAATGATGCCAACTTTAGTATATATTTACTACAAACAAAATATGATCCTACATCACCTCTATAAAACAAGTTGCAATCTAATCTACAGAACACAATCAAATTTTATTTATCATTTTAACAATGTCATTTACAGCAAGAAGATGTAGTTCAGAACTTTGCATGACATTTATCTATCATGTCTCTACTATCCTTCATTCTGGGAAATTTCCTTAACCACTCCTTAGTTTTTATGACTTTGACACTTTGAAGGCTAGTTATTTTGCAGCTGGCACCTCGATTTGAATTTGTCTTACATTTCCTCATACTAGATTCTGATTATGCATTCTTGACAGAAATATCGCAGTAGTTCTTCCATGTTCTCAATGTCTCTTTCTGGTACTACTCATGTTTAATTTTCTCATTATTGGTGATGTTAACTTTGATCACTAATGGAGTCTCTGTTAGATTAAGTAACTGTAATGTTACTATTTTTCCTTTTATAATTAATTATTAATTTGAAGGTATACACTTTAATACTATTTCTATTTTTTTCTCATCTCATTTTTATACATCTGCTTTGGCAACCACTGATTCTCCTTGGCTGATTTAATGTATACTATGCTGTTTTTGTTTTAAAACTGACGTGCTCATTTAAAAATTAATTTTATTGCTTTCTGATACCACAAATTTTTCAGCTTATCTTGTGCTTTCTTTGTCCCAGTTCTTGTATCGGCCATTTCAACAAGATGGCCTAGTTACTTTCAGTGAAGAATGATATTTAGAATCCAGTATCTGGCTTCTAGATGTGCTCATTGTTAACAGTGCTCAGTGCAGCTCCCAAGTCTTCTCAGTGGACAGAGCTAACTCAGAAATTGTTTGCCCAATGACAGTCTCAGAAAAAAGAAGCTGTGCATAGAAATGACTGATCGCAGATAGACATACACACAAACATATTTTTACTTACTTTTCCATCTCTCCATCTATCTATATACATTAAAATCAGAGTTCATATAAATACCTCAAATACCAAGTCATTTGTGCTGGGTCATTTTAGTTTTTGTCCTTTTGCTATCTGTAACTCTTTGCTCTAAGGGAGTAAGAAAACTATTACTTTGTGTGCCTTCTATATGTACTAAATTTTTCAGTGCCCTGGAGAAATCAATCATTCATCACTTTAACCTCCCCCCACCCAGCTTACGTGGACCCTTCCCAACCCTGATACTGCAAAACTCCTCTTTAGGTTGCTGTTTGTGTCTTGACACATGGACAATCTTTTTACCCTGCTTGGATCTCAACACCCCACACTGGACCCATGAAGTTTCTGCCACTTTCCATTTATTCTGCTCAGGCTTTGACACGCAATGCCAGACTGCTGCTGTTCTTCACCTCATCCCCACAAAGATGTCTACCTTGCTTTGATGTAGGAGTTAATTATGCAAGAGCAAAAATGGAAGGAAAGAAGGAAGAAATGGAGGAAAAGAGGAAGGAAGAAAAAAAGATCTTTGAAGCAAAGAATGCTGAAAAGGTGTACCTTTCCTATATATTCACCGAATATGAAACATAATTTCACTCTAAGTCTTGGCTCTTAATTTATTGCTCTTTGAAAATAAGGTACTCTATTACTGTGTAAAATATCATATGCCAAATGATCTTGACCTTGCACTAGGTCAAACAGGTCAGTGGTATAGTGAACTGTGATATTTACATATATTTGGAAATATGTATATTTCTATACAATATTTCTTGTATATCTTATTCAAAACCATATTACACTTTCAGTGTTTGGATTCTGCAGAGAAAAGAAAATTTTATACCAAATATTAGTATTAAATAAAGGAGCCCCATCAGAGAAATTTTATTTATAAGTGTTGACAATTAAATGTGTGTTTTGCATATAAAACTGAGTGTCTAATTCATTTTGTAGCTTCATTGCGTTGAATCCAACTGCTTCCGAAACAAATCTTTAACCTGAAGTTGTATAATACTTAGGATATTAAGAGAAATGAAGTATAAAAATTGTTCAAAACATTCTAACTCTTAGCTTAAATGAAAAGTACAATTTTTATTATGATTGGGCAGAAGGAAACCCACCAATTTAATATCTTCATTAGAAGAGTAGATCTCAAATACATTTTACAATGAAAAATGTTCCAGTAAGTATTGGGATATATGAAGGTACAGAAACACAAAACATTTCCTATGGGTTTAATAAAGCTGCTTAATCTCATTAGTATAATGTTTTATTTTTCACATTATTTCAAGGATTAAAAAATATTTAACCCTAAGAATAATTCAGGTCATTTATCAAGTTGTATCTAATAGGAAACTACATAATTTATAAAAAGGGCAACACATTAGTGTGTCAATATTATTAATACAATTACGAGGAGGGACCGAATAAAACTGGGTCCATTTGAAGCTATACTTATCTAGACACTTTTTTCACTGCTCAAAACATTTTTGAACTCATCAAATCTGATGTCTCTTAGTGCTTCTGATGCTTTTTGTTTCATCTCTTCCACATCAAAACATTTCCCCTTTAGAACTTTTTTTCATCCAGGGAAACAAACAAACAAAAAAGCACACTCGGGGCAAGATCAGGTGAATAGGGAGGGTGGGGCGCAGGGGTCATGCTGTTTTTGGTCATAAACCGCTGAACACTCAGTGCAGTGTGGGTAGATGTGCTCATAAATCACCCATCATGAAATGGACAAATGCACTGAAAGAATCTCAAAAAAAAAAAGAAAGAAAGAAAGAAAGAAATTCACTGACGATGAAGGCAGCCTCTCACAACAACATCAACTGGGACTCTGATGCTGAAGAGTTCCTAGAACACTTACTTAGCAGGGAAAGCCTATACTACAAGAAACCTGCCTATCAAAATATAATTCTAAGTTTTTTGGGATTCCCTCTTGTATATATATCTATATTGATCATATGTCTATTTATAAAATGTTCATGCTAATTACAAGAAAATTTGTCTAATTTCCTAAGACTTGAAATTAATTTTAGCAGTGAATGTTTATTATCAATACAACTGATTCTTCAACTTTTATTCATGTATTTTAGTATGGCTTGACTTATTTCATTTTCCTCGAATTTAATTTGCTTGTATAATATTTTCTTTATATTCTTAAATGCAGAGAGTCTATTCACCAAAATTTACACTGAAATTAACTTTTATTGACTACATAGTAGACAACAAATATTTGTTTATTTTCTTCCTTTTTTTCTTCCTTTTCCCTCCTATATTAACTCTCCTCTTACACTATTTTTTCTCTCTGCCTCTTCCTTCAATTGTTTGCACACAATTCCTTCTCTCCTTTCTCTCTCAATGTAATAATCTTGATTTGGAAAATAACAGCTCTCTAAGTTACATAATGATTTGAGTATTGCAATTTTAGTAAACTTTATTTTTTTTAAATTTTCCCTTGTGGTCTTTACAATTAATGACATCACTTTTGAGAATATAGCAAAATATATGCACATATATAATAATTTAATATAAAATTGCAGTTATATATAAGAACTCTACTTTAAAATGTTTTGAAAATTCTTCATAGAAGCTTTATATTCAATTAAAACATGAAATTATAATAGAATTCTGATATTCCCCTGTAAATCACATTATATTCACCTAAGCTACATAAACTATTGTTAAAAGTATATTTTCAGATGTCTAATGAGTCTTCTAAAATATAATAGCAAATTCTGGAAATATATGTTTTTATAAAATTAAAACATACCTGTATGTTTAACCTGCATTTTCAGTTAACTTAATTTTGTACTCTGCATGTTATTATTTTTGTAGCTTTAAGCTATAGTGGTTGAACAAACATGTTATTATATACACAAAATGAAACATGAAATATTTTTGGACAAAAGTTATATATACATAAATTTTCAATTTCCCTTTAAATGTAAGATAACTATTTGTACTTTTAAGTCTAGAAGTTTAAAATAGATGAATTATAGTTCATTTCCTCTCAGGATATTTTTATTTTTAACTTTTGGACAGGATTCTTACTTTACTTAAAACATAATTTGATTTCTTAAAACATATGTTCCCTATGTCTTTCACATATAGCTCATAAAGTTTGGGAAATTAGAATCACTGTTTAAAGTCAGTCTTGATCAGTAACAGTCAATACATTCTAAGTCCTCATTATATATCAGATATGATTGCCCCAAGATTTTAAACACTAGTTCATTCTTTAAATAATTATCTGTATCATGACTTGTAAAAATATAAAATATATCCTTCATTAACATTAAAAACTAAATGATACTTTTAAAAACTTTTTGGAAGTTCAAATTTTTATTACAGACACTTCAATAGTTAAGTCTCAGGTTTTAAAAAAACATTACGGATACAAAAGAATGTATAACTTTATGGGCACATGTGATATTTTAATATAAACATACAATGTGCAGTGATCAAATCTGGGTAAATGGCATATCCATAACTTCAAACATTTATGATTTCATTGGGTTGAGATTCCAAATCTACTATTCCAAATCTACTATCTACTATTCCAGCTACTTTGAGATATACAATAACTCACTGTTTACTACAATAGTCTTATTATACTGCCAAACACGATATCCTACTCCCTTGTAACTGTATATTTGTACCCATTAAACAACCTCTCTTCCCTGCCCCCCACTCCCACTACCCTTTCCAATCTCTGGTAACCATCATTCTACTTACTACCTTCATGAGATCAATTTTTCATTTTTAGATCTCACATATTGAGACTATTTTTATCCATTTAAAATTTTATTTGCTTACAGAAATAATGAATGGGATCTCAAAAATAATCGTGCCATACTTACCAGCCAAAGCAAGAATATACTCTTGAAATCTTGTTCCTATACGGTTGGTGGCTGTGCAATTATATCGTCCAAAGTCATTGTCAGATGTTGGTGCAATCTAAAAAAATTATTGTAATAAAAGTTACAGTTCTAAAACTAATAGAAGTTCTCAAACCTTAGCATGCCTACCATTTGCACACATCTTCAGTTATTTACCCCACAACTTCTTGCCATTAGCTTTATTTTCTCTATTAAGCAAACATTACTAAATCACATAAATCTTATTAAGATGTATTCAGGAGCCCATAGTATCCATAGGACTAGATGAATCATAGTTTTTCTATTAAAACATTATATTTTCACTTAATGTTCTAATAGAAAAACTATGACAATATTTTGATGCACTTGTTGAATAGCAAAACTATTAGCTGTTCCTATATGTAAAGCTCATAAAGTGGTACATGGTTTGAACGCACGAATGCACACACACACACACACATATACACACACACACAAAACGTTTGCAACCAATGCAGGTGAAAATTTGAAAACAGGAAGCTTGCACTGAAAACTTGCACTAAAATGGTTAACTCTCTTTTCTGTCTTAGCTTCAGACCAGTCTGACTTAAAGTTCAAGAAATATTTTCTAAATATGTGAGATTTGTATCCCTTTCTTGAGTTTATTGAACATAAACTACTAATGAAGGACGAGGGATCATTCTACAAAAATCTTTCCAGGAGTATTTTGCAAGAAAATGTTACCCTTGTGCAGCAATCCCCTTAGACCGTCACTTTTTCTTAATATCTAATGACAGTATCGTGCCTTCATTTCCATTCAATTCCTATCATTCTCCTTCAGTTTAGGTGGAAAATAGCTGACCTCAGTCCTTACACATCTGAAATCCATAATTAAGTTAACCTTTGAGGATTCTATTGGTGAACATTGAGACCAACCCTGTAATTCTAATGCACAGAAAATCTGAAGTATCAATTTAGAAAAGAGATTTGATGATAGTAATAGATATAATTTTCAATCTCAGTAACTATTATTAAGAGAGAATATGCTTACAACAAGAGTTGCTGCTAATTTCAACACTATCCCAAAAGAGGGAAAAATGATTCTGTGGTAATGGGAGGCTATTAACTAAAAGTGCAATTTTGAGGTCCATTGAAGATGATAATTCGAAAAGAGCACAAAAAGCTGTGTCATTCACTTTTTAGTCAGCTGTCCATCTAGAAACAGATCGTAGGATTAAAGCTTAGAATTTTTAACAGCACTTATGTAAGTATTGCTAAGTGATTCAAATATTCATTTTTCATATGTAGGGTGTTTAAATAAACAAGGCTAATTTAAAATAATTCTACTAATGAGAAAAAATTTAAGAAAAATATGCTTTTATTCTACAGGATATGAGAAAGTATTTTTTGTATAATCAACAGGGAAAAATGAGTTTTCTGAATCAATACTATGCTGAGACAGGATAGCCATAACAAAGAATTCTGACTATTTCACAGCAGCTTAAGATTAATAATTTAAATATAATCATTTCATTAGAATACATTTTAAAAGCACAATTTATTTTTTGTCATTCCTGGAAGTTTAGATATAAACAGACAAAAGGCTTTACAACTCTATTTTAATAAGTAATTATTTTGTCATGTTGGTATAATTTTCAGACACAGAAAATACCCATGATAGCATGGATGAACACAGAAACACACACACACACACACACACACAGAGCTCTAGACATAACCTGGCTGAATCATATGCCCCAAAGCATATTTAATATATTCAAGTAAAGCAATGTGAAATTAAAATCCAATAGTGGTCTTTTATTTTTTTTCCGACATGTAAGTAAATGATTTATCTAATTGTTTTGACTTTGATACATGTTTCCACATATATCACGTTTAAATTTTTCAGTATGATCATCCTGGTGTTTTCTTGGGCATATAATTTGAACAATGATCATTCCACATTCATTAAGTTTGTAGACCTTCGTTCCAATGCAAATTTTCTAATGTTAAATAGAGGTTTAGCTTCATTCTTTACATTTATTCATTCAACAGATCTGTGGTACAAAGAAAATGCAACTTTACATCTGTAAAGCTTCTCTCCCTAGGCTCACTAAGGCTTATATTTTGATAAATGTTTTCTCACTCTTCTTACACTCAAATCCTGCACAATCAAATATATAATGTTATCAAAATATAAGATACCCATGGTTTCTCATAGAACATTAAGTAAAAAGATTTAAACTTTTAAAATGTCTAAAACATTGATAAAATTTAACTAGGAAGTACTAAGAACATCTACTCAGAAAATCGTATTTTCATATTTAAATAGAGGCATATCTTGTTTTTTAATTTTGAAGATGTGGGGTACAATTCAGGATTAGATATACAAGTGGTCATCGTACAGGCAAAGTTTGAGCCTCCCTTTTGTCCCCACATTGCCTGGTTTGAGAAAAGGTACCCTTATTAATGTTATATGCCCCCCTTCCCTGGCAGTTTCTGGCTACTGCCAATTCATTTCTTACAGTATTATGGTAAATGTTGGTAAATGTTCAGAGTCCATTTATGAGTGAGAACATGTGGTACACAGTTCTTTGTTTCAGAGGTAAATCACTGAGTATTATAGACTCTGAATACATACCTTGTTTTATTGCGCTTCACTTTACTGCACTTCAAAGGTATTGCCTTTTTTTTTTCAAATTGAAGTTTGTGGCAATCCTATATTACAGAGCAAGTCTATTGGCACCCTTTTTTCAACAGCTTGTGTTTACTTTGTGTATGCATGTCACCTTTTGATAATTCTGTCAATGAATTTCAAATTTGTGTTCAGATATATTATGGTGGAGTTTGATCAATAATCTTTGATGTTACTCTTGTGACTGTTTTAGGGCACCATGAAATATTCCCATATGAGTCAGATAACGGAACAGTATCTGTGAATGTGCTCTGACTGCTCCACCTGTCCATTCCCCCAACTGTCTCCCTCTTTTGGGGCCTCCTACTCCCTGGGGCACAACAATATTAAAATTAGGCTGCTTAATAACCCTACATTGGCATCAAAGTGTGCAAGGTAAGGGAAGAACCACATTTCTCCCATCTATAAATGGGAGTTTAAATGTTAAAAACCTATAAATGTTAAGTTTGGTGACAAAGGCATGTCAAACCAAGATAGGCCAAAATCTAGACTTATTGCACCAGTTGGTCAAGTACTAACTGCAAAGAAAAAGTTCTTGAAAAAAAAAATCAAAAGGAATCCTCTAGTAAACACACAAATGGTGAAAAAGTGAACAGCTTTATTACTGATATGGAGAAAGTTTGAGTGGTCTGGATAGAAGATCAACCAGTCACAACATTCCTTAAGCCAAAACAAAATCTAGAGCAAGGCCTTAACTCTGTTCAATTCAAGAAAGGTTGAGAAGTAAGAAAGTTGTAGAAAAAAACTTTGAAGCCAAGAGTTTGATCACAAGATTTGAGGAAAAAGCCAACTCGAGGACATAGAAGTGCAAGAAGAAATAGGAAATGCTGATGGAAAAGCTGCAGAAAATCATCCAGATCTGAGATCATTGATGAAGGTAGATACACACATAAAAAACAAATTTTCATTGGAGATAAAATAGCCTTCTACTGGAAAAAGATGCCATCTAGGAATTTCATATCTAGAAAGAAGAAGTAAATGCCTGGCTCAAAATTTCAAAGGGCAGACTAACAATTCTGATAGGGGTTAATGAAGCTTGTGATTTTAAACTGAGACCAATGTTTGTACACTACTATAAAAAGCATAAAGCCTTCAAAAACTACTCTGCATCTACTCTGCCTGTGCTCTGTCAATGAAACAACAAAGCCCGCATGACAGCACACCTGTTTATAGCATGGTTTATTGAGTATTTTAAATCCACTGTCGAGACCTTCTGCTCAGGAAGAAGATTCCTTCAAACTACTACCTATCATTAACAATAGATTTGTTCACACAAGAGCTCTGATGGAGAAGTACAAAAAGATTGTTGTTTTCATGCCTGCTACTACAGTAGTCATTCTGTAGCTCATGGATCATGGAGTGATTTGAAACTTCAAGCTGTATTATTTAAGAGATACATTTCATAAGGTTATAGCTGCCATGGTATTGATTCCTAATCCATGCACAGTGGTTCATGCTCATAATCTCAATGCTTTGGAGAATGAGACAGGAGTATCATTTGACGCCAAGGACACTGAGTATTGATTCCTCTGATGGATCTAGGCAAAGTAAATTGAAAACCTTATGGAAAGGTTTCACCATCTAGATGCCATTAAGAACTCATGGGAGGAAGTAAAAACATCAGTGAAGTCTGAAGATGAAACGAATTGCTGTAATCCCGGCTGCGATGGCCGGGAGCTGCCACTGCACTCCAGTCTGGGCGACAGAGTGAGACTCCAACTCAAAAAAAAAAAAAAAAAAAAAAGGAAAAGATAATTTGCTGTAGACAAAATGCTATGAAACAGCATCATTTGCTACAGATAGATCATTCATGAAAAGAAGTGTTAATTAATGCAGCAAACTTCACTGTTGTTTATTTTAAGAAATTTTCCTAGCCATCCCAACCTTCAGCCATCACCACCTTGATCAGTCAGCAGTCATCCACATGGAGGCCAGAACCCCTACCAGCAAAAAGGGACAACTTGCTGAAGGCTTAGATTAGTTTTAGCATTTTTTAGTAATAAAGTACTTTTTTAGTGAAGGCACTTAACATTATTTTTTAGATATAGTGCTACGGCATACTTAATAAACTGCAGTATAGTATAAACAACTTTTAAATGCACCAAGAAACCAAAAATATAGTGTGACTTGCTTTATTTGGATATGTACATTATTGTGGTGGTCTGGATTAGAACCCACAATATCTCAGAGGTATGACTGTATCCAGCTAAAATAAATTTAGGTTAATTTATGATGTTAGGTTTTGACAAAATAAAAATGGATCAACAAATATTGTTTTGAACATATAAATATAAGCTAAGGGTGCAATGTTAATAATGAAGCTTGTGTGTCTTTTTACCTAAGCCTCAAAAAATTAGTTTCTTTTTCTACATATTCCTTGATGTGAAAATCATGAAATTATCAGCCAGTATCCTTACTTAAAACAGAAAACAATGATACAGATGATCCAAAATGGAATATTATTCCAATAAAACTATTAGAAACTTGTGCCCATTTGAAAAGTTGAAGTTGTATTATTACCTTAAGGTGTGGTCAAGTTAAAAAAAAATAGTGATGACTTTTACAGATGCATTTATTGACAGTAACCCAACAAACTTATTATTTGGTTATACTTTAAAATAATAAATTTAAAAGTTTGAATAATTTTTTATTAAAAAAGAAAAACTTTAAAACTCAGTTGAAGAAATATATTATTGACCAATTTGTTATTAAGTGTAAACTTCACTTTTAATATATTTTACTGTATGCTCTCAAGAATTAGCAAGTATGACTATTATACCTATTAAACAAAATTAATAATAATTTATTATCTCAAGCAACTATGTATGCTACTAGCTACACAGCTAAATATTAGTAATTACTAGCTAAATATTAGTAAGGTTGATTATTGCTTTTTCTTGTTATTGCTTTGTTTTATTTTCTCATCAAGTTGCATTAGTCACACATCTATGTTTTTAAATCTGGACCTTAATGTGTGAAAAACAGTATAAACATAAAACGTAAATATTCAAAGTCAATGCTTTAGGCAACAGATCACATGACTACAGACAAAATAAAATTTGTTTATTTTTCTTTTTGGAGTACAGAGGGATGCTATTTAGGCAGAAGTTTAGATAGCATCAGATATTTACATAGTTAAATATATAAACGTTTTATTTATGAACTGTTCTTTGGAGAACATTCCATGGAGGACTATAGGTTTTCCCAGAAGCTTAAAAATATCAATATGAAATCTACCTGCTACATACTGAACTGTGTATCACTCCCCCAATTAGAGTGAAGCTTAATCCAACAGAACTAGTAAGAAATAGACACCAGAACACTCTCTCTCTCTCTCTCTCTCTCTCTCTCTCTCTCTCTCTCTCTCTCCCCTTCCCTCCTTCCCTTCCTCCCTCTCTCCCTCCCCACTCCCCCTTCTATCTCTTTCTGTTTCTCTCATGCAGCAAATAGAGGAAGTGGCAGGTGCTGAAGGCAGCTATCTACAAATTAAGAAAAGAGTCAGGCAAAGAGACTAATACACTACCTAAACTTGAAGCTAAATCTAAACTCGGTTTTTGACTAAGATAAACCTAAATTTTACATCCAAACTGCCCCAATGTTTTTGTGATATTAACATCCCTGTGAATTCACCAATAGTTAGCTCTAATGCAATTTCAAAGATTGATATTTAAAATGAAATAGATTTTGACAAAGTGGTTTAATTACCAGTCAGCTATTCACTATTTGGGGATGTGATGGCTAGATCTTTCTATCAAAAAAATCTTTCGCTAAGTCTAATTGGTATCATTAAGGACAGCTTAACTGAATATAGTATGAATATCAGATGTTATTCTAAAACATGCATTTCATTTGGTTTATGTAAATTGAATTAGTGAATAAAAATGGAGTGGCATTTCAGAAAAATAAGGTTTTGGGAAGAAGATTTCCAGTTGCTCTAGCTGCATCATATATTAAAAGCCTGATCATTTTTAGACACTTGTATACATTTTGAAACTTGACAAACACACAATCTGCAATTAATTAGTACAAGAAACTTTATTCAAATATCATTTAAAAGCCGCCACTTGGCAGTATAAACACAATTATATACAATCTTAATTTTAGAAATAAAATAAAATGAAACACCGAATAAGTAAATTTTGTTTACTTAGGAACTTACACTAAGATTATAACTATGTAATCAGGAAATAGCATTTATGCATACCAGTGTAAGGAGAAAAAAGATATAACCCATAGAATCAATTAAGGCATCAACACTGAAGATGAAATTTTGCTCCTCAGTAGCTAACAAATTATTAATTTCTCTTCTCTTTGTTTTTCTTCATATGACTGTTTGTTTTTCTAAAAATAAGCTTATGAAAAATAATGCTCTTTACACCCACATTTTACATAAGTAAATGATGAGACATTTATCATTAATGAGCCATGATCCAATTGACTTTTAAATAAATAAATATAAAATATATACACCAGGATTTCAGAATATATATTTGTATAGAAGGATATTTGTATAGAAGTATTCTAAAGGCCAGGCTCGGTGGCTCAGCCTGTAATCCCGCGCTTTGGGAGGCCCAGGTGAGTCAATTGCCCGAGCCCGCGGGCTTGAGACCTGCCAGGGCAACTTGGCAAGACCTCATCTCTACAATAAATCAAAAAAATTAGCCGGGCCTGGTAG
>CAUYQG010087613.1:0-24915 GCA_963574415.1 Tarsius wallacei
ATACCAACTAACAGGTGAAAAAGAGACACAAGACCAGAGAGAAGTGTATAAAAACATGCAAGGAAAATTCCCTAAAGAATACTGGTAGCTAAAGAAAGGCAGACCAAAAAAATCATGCCTTTTGATGCATTTTGCCTAACACAAACAGATAGTATAAGTCAATAAGCAAACAGAGGTGAGCAAAATAAACAGTCCAAGTGATAAAATCAAAAGTCAAAGTAAGAAATCAGACTAGCTCCAGGATCTTTCCTGGGTATCTAAAGTCTGTTCATCTCTGCTCTCTGGCCTCTCCCCTTACTTTCATTGCAGACAGCTACATTTACTGCAGCTTGGGTTTCTTCTTTTGGCCTGCTGCCTGGGAAGTCTGCTATGCTTAGTTCCCTTTGTCTGCTTCAGCATAGGAGAGGGGCTTTTTCTTCTGCTTAGCAACGTTACCTTGAGGACCGAGGTGGAAGCTGCTGGTAGGTGGGTGGGGCAATGCAAGTCTCTGCCTGGAGAATGGCTGAGGTGGCAGTTTCACTTTCGTGGATCCTTTCTCTCTGCTCGTTTGGGTCCCTGGGCAATCCACTATGATGGACTCTGGTGGCGTGGGAGGCACCGGGGATCATCTGCACACCTGGGTGCTGGATCCGGAGCACTACCAGTGGGCTGGGGTGGAGGAGGGGGTTGGTAGTTCCCTCCTCTGTAGCCAAACTAACAATATTCTGTTCCTTTACCTAAGCCTGGGGTCGCACTGAGTGCCTCAACCAGGGTGAACTCAGAGCTCCAGAGCTCCAAAACTTCAAAGGGCGGGCAGTAAGCGGCAAAAGTGGCCCTGGATCACTCACAGGGTATTTCACCCAGAAATGGAATCGGTTTCTCCCAGGGTTACCGGCAGCTTGGTCTGGGCGAGACGATGTAGCCAGGGAGGGAGCCAAGACCCGAGACTTCCTGCATGCAGCAGCAGCAGGGGGCCACAATATCTGTTCCTGCATGGGACGGAGGGTCCCCGGGCCTCGGACCAAGGTGGCTAACAATGGGCAGGGGGGTGGGGGAAGGAAAGCAAGAGTCTTTTTGGGAACTCATGTTCGGAGAATCTCACAATTCCACCTATGCCGTCACCATCTTACCAGAACTCCATTTTCTTATATTTCATGTGCTTACTGGTATAGCACTTTTGTTTTTACAGACCTTTTTCTTCCATTCACAACTTGGCTAACTGGTATAAGAGGTCTAGTTTTCAGTCTATCTCTGCTTTCAACATGCCTTTCTCAAAGAGTTTAATAATATCTAGCTTTTGAGAATTGGGGACAAGATGGCATTGGATCTGATAAGAGTATGAGAGTCTCTGCATGGGTAAGTGTACAAGAAAACTAATCTGCATCTGTTTGTGTGTGCAAGTGGGTGAGCGAATGTCCAACTGAGGGGAGACATGGGATCAGAGCCCCATGAGGAAATGGCTATAATTTGCTGCTGCTCTGAATTTGGTAACTTCTATGAACAGAAGGATCCATCCATCCCAGGGCATCTCTAGGGAAAAAGCAGTTGAGATCATTTGGCACCTGCCCACACCACCACCTGCAGCAACAGGCCAGGCATGGGTAGTAGGAATTGTGGGGAATATGCGGGGAGGAAATTTGGAGCTGAGTCCCACTGGAGGAAAAAAAACACAGACTGCTACCATTTTCTGTGTCTCAGGATTAGACAGAGACCTGCTTTATCTAGCCCAATTCTGAGCTGCCTGCATCCTTAGCAGCCTGCATCCTGAGAACAAGGGGCAATCTTCATGCCCCTCTGAAATCGTCCATGATTTGCCTAGAGAGGATAATCCAAGTGTGCTATGCAGGAGATACAGTTGCCCCATGCCCATACTAGACCTAACACAGATGTGTGCAATTGGAGCAGGAGACCTAGCAGCAGACAATTTGGGAGATTTTTCTGGGAAAATCTGCAGGAACAAGCTGAATTCTGGCAGTGAGGGCCACAGAGGAAATGCAGCAAAGGAGCCTGAGGCAGACTCCCAAGGAAGCAGTGGGAGAGAGCCCACCCTTAGCCTGGATGGGACTCCAGAGCCTTGCCACCATATCTCAAGATTCAGAGACTGGTAACTGCTGGGAAGGGAGCAATAGCTCCCTGCAGAGAAACTAAGCAGAGTCTCTAACACCTGGGCAAAAAAAGTGCTCCAGAGAAGCCTCTGGAGACCAGATGCTGATCTCTGCATTGCTTTGGGGCTGCTCTTTGTGACCTCAGAGAACATTGACCCCAGGGCACAAACCATGGTGAGTAATAGCAGATGTGAAGTCCCAGAGGATCCACCCTCCACTTTGAGGCAGTTGCTGGGTGATAGACTCAGAGAGCAGAACTGACTGAGAAGGAGTCTTGTGGTGGTATTGGTTTGTTTGCATTGATTTGCTTGTTTGATTATCTCATTAGGTTGCTTTCTGTTGATTGGTTTTCCATTTTCTTTTCTTCTATTTCTCTTTCTTTGTTCTTTGTCTATTTTTGTTTTGTCTTTCTCTTTTTCTGTTTATCTTACTTCTTTTCTTTTCTCCTCCTCTCCCCCTTTTCCCTCCTTCTCCTCTCTTCTTTCCCTCTTACACCCTGAATGGACTCAGGGTCTATACAAGCATACCCACTGTGAGGTCATATTGTGCAGAGATGGAGAGTGAGTCCCAGGTGGCCCATTCACCAGATAGCAAACATTATGACCTGCCAATAGATTTTAATCCTTGCAGTCCCCCTCATCCCCTAGTAACTGCTCAAAATTGTAAAGAGACAGCACAATGTCCCACCCCAGCCCTTCTTCATAACTGAAAAATCCCAGGGCCCCAGCAAGGAAGAACAAGAGGTAGAGCAAATATCAGAAGTGACGGCTTCTCCATTTTCTACTGAGCAATGGAATTAAAAAGAAAGACAGGAGAACTGTTACAAATAAAGAAAAACCAATGAAGGACTACTGGTAACCAGAGCCCAGGCAAAGAGTCAGTGCTAGAAAGAATAACTACTGGGGCACAAACAATGGCTCTCCATGAATGACAGTACCCAAAAAGTACTTATGAAGATCAAAGAATATTGGATAGAATGAATAAAAATCAAAGAATGCAAGGACTAACACAAAACAAAATTGCAACAGAGCTGGACAGATTTAAGAATATATACTTAGAAATAATAAATAAATGACTCAATCCAAGAAATAAATGACAAACTGATGAGCATGGGAAGCAGAACTGATCAAACAGAAGAAAGAATCTCAGAGCTGGAAGACCAAAATATGGAATTAACTCAATCTATTAAAAATATAAACAAACAAACAAACAAAAAGTTAAGAAGAAACTCTCCAAAACATGTGTGATCTTTATCAAGAAACCAAAGATACATCAGAATGGAATACCTGAAATAGAAAGAGAAACAGAAAATACCCTGGAACAAACATTCCATGAGGTCATTCAAGAAAACTTCCCTCATCTGGCTAGAGAGATTACTATGGAAGCATAAGAGATTCAGACATCTCCTCTAAGACATCTTATGAGAAGAGCAACTCCTAGACACATAGTAATTCACCAACACAAAGTAGTTATAAAAGAAAAAAATCTTAAAGGAAGTAAGAGAAAAAGGTCAGACTTCCTACCAGGGACACCAATCAGAATAACTGCAGACTTATCTGAAGAAGCACTATAGGCCATAAGAAATTGGACCCCAATCTTTAATGTTCTCAGAGATAAACAATTTCAACCAAGAATTTCCTAGCCTGTCAGATTAAGCTTCATCAGTGAGGGAGAATTAAAATCCTTCCCAGACACCCAATCCTCAAAACAATATGCTGTTTGAGACCACTTTCTACAGGAGACTCTTAAAAAGGTGCTATGCCCAGAAGAAAAAAGAAACAAAAGAAAGACCATACACTTCACAAGATCACAAACAAACACAGAAGCAACCAAACACAGAGCATACCTTCAGAAATTAAAACACACACATATATGAACACAGAAGCTAAACAAAAACTAAACAGCTTTATAAGAGCATTATGACAGAGTCAACACTGTCACATTTCAATAATCACCCTGAATGAACTAAATACACCACTGAAAAGACATAGAATGGAAAACTGGATTTAAAAAAAGATGACCCAGTAATTTTCTGTCTCCAGGAAACTCATCTCACCACAAAGGATGCCCACATACTCAGTGTTAGAGGATGGAAAATGAATTTCCAAGGAAATGGATCACAAAAGAAGGCAAGAGTCATGATTTTAATTTCAGACAAAACTACCTTAAAACTGTCAAAAAATAAAAAGAAAAGATGAGAAAGGATATTACATAATGATAAAAGGTCTGAATCTACAAGAAATGTCCATCCTAAAGATTTATGCACGCAACAAAGAAGAACCAACTTTGTAAGCAGCCACTAAGTAAACTAAAAAAAGATATTGATTCTAACACTATCATAACTGGAGACTTAAATACCCCCACTAACAACCATAGATAGATCATTGAGGCAAAAAAATCAGCAAAGAGATTTGCAACTTCAACTTGATGCTTGACTATATGGTCTTAGTAGATACCTACAGAACACTCCACACAACAATCACAGAATATACATTCTACTCACCACCACACGAAAGGCACTCCAAGATCAACTACATTCTTAGTCATAATTCAAGCATAAACAAATTTCACAAGATTGAAATACTGCCATGCACCTTCTCAGACCAGAGTGGAATAAAACTAAATATCACTACCAACAAAATTCCCCCCAAACCTACAAAGACATGGACACTAAACAGCATGATGCTGAACAACTCCTGGGTCAGCACATAAACCAAAACAGAAATTAAAAGATTCTTGGAAATAAAAGAAAACAAAGAAACATCTTATCAAAATCTCTGGCATGCAGTACTGAGAAGAGAATTTATATCTCTATGAATACACATCAAGAAAATAGCGAACAAGTTAACAGCCTAACAAATCGCCTGAGGAACCTAGAAAAGTAAGACCATCAAAACCCTAACTTCAGCAGAAGAATCATGATCACCAAAGTAAAAGCCCAAATAGGGGCCACAGAAGACAAAAATACCATAGGAAAAAAATCAGTGAAACAAAAAACTGTTTTTTTTTGAAAGGGTAAAAAAGACTGATGGACTCCTAGCCAGAATGATGAAGAAAAAGCGAGAAAATGCTCAGATAAACACAATCAAAAATGCAAAAGATCAAGTCACAACAGACCCTGAAGAAATACAAACAATTATCAGAGATTACTATGCACACCTGTATAAAAGCAAACTTGATAACCTAAGTGAAATGAGGACTTTATGGCATCACACAACCTCCCAAGGTTAAAACAAGAAGAAATTGAGATTCAAAATAGACCAAGAGCAACCCAGAAAATTGACTCTGGAATAAGAAAACTACCTACAAAAGAAAGCCCTGGGCCAGGTGGATCTCCAGCAGAATTCTACAAAACAGACAAGAAGGAGCTAATATCAATCCTATTGAAAGTATTCAGGCAATCAAGAAAGATTGTACACTCCCCAAATCATTTTATGAATCTGACATCACACTGATACCCAAACTGGATAAAGATCCAACTAAAAAAGAGAACTACAGGCCAATATCCATGATGAACATAGAAGCAAAAAATATTCAAGATTCTAACAAGTCAGATCCAACAACACATCTCAAAAATCATTCACCATGACCAAGTAGGTTTCATACTGGGATGCAGGGCTGATTCAACATCCACAAGACCGTAAAAACAATTAAATACATCAACAGATATAAAAACAAGAACTACATGATTATATTGTTAGATGCAGAAAAAGCTTTCAATAAAATCTAGTATCCCTTCTCGATGAAAACTCTGAACACCTAGGCATAGAGGGAACATACTTCAAAATAGTAAAAGTCATCTATTTTAAACTAAAGCCAACATATTGCTAAATGGTTAGAAATTGAAAGCATTTCCTCTGAAAACCAGAAAAATGAAAGGCTACCCACTCTTATCTCTACTTTCAACATAGTGTTGGAAGTCCTAGCTAGAGCAATCAGACAAGAGAAAGAAATTGGGGGTATTCAAATAGGAAAAGAAGTCAAGTTATCCCTCCTTGCTGGCAATATGACTCTATACCTCTAAAATCCAAGAGAAACTGTCATAAACCTCCTCACATTGATAAAGAACTTTGGCAAATCTGGGGAACAAAATAAATGTTCAAAAGACAGTTGCATTCTTATACACCAACAACAAATAGGCAGAGAACCAAATAAAAAGCACAATCCTATTCACAATAGCCATCAAAAAAAAAAAAAAAAAAGAGAGACAGAGGGAAATACCTCATCATATTCCTATCCAGAGAAGTGAAAGATCTTTATAACAAAAACTAAAAAACTCTGATCAAAGAAGTTGAAAGTGACATAAACAAATGGAAAAATTTATAGATTGGAAGAATCAACATTGTTAAGATGTCCATCCCACCCAAGACAATCTACAGATTGAAGCTATACCCATTAAATTATTAACATTATTTTTCTCAGACCCGGAAACAAGAATACAGAAATTTATATGGAGACATAAATAATGACAAACAGCCAAAACAATACTTAGCAAAAGAAACAAAGCGAGAGGTATCACACTTACAGACTTTAAACTGTATTATAAGGCTACAATGATCAAAACAACCTGGCATTATTTCAAGAACAGGCATACTGACCAATGGAACAGGATAGAGATTCCGGAAGTAAATCTTAATTTCTCAGCAACTTATCTTCACAGAGCCTCCACCAACAATCACTGAGGAGAAGAGAACCTGTTCAGTAAATGGTGCTGGGAAAACAAGCTGACCATGTGCAGAAAAATGAAAAAAGACCCCTATTTGTTTCATACACAAAAATCAGCTCCAAATGGTTCAAAGACCAAACATAAAGCCTCAAACATCAAGAATCTTAGAGACATCTTTATGGAAATCAAATTAGGCAACCAATTTTTGATCAAAACACCAAAAGCCCTTGCCTAAGATAAAAGATTGACGAGTGGGACCTCATCAAACTGAAAAGCTTCTGCAAAACAAAAGAAACCATCAAGAGAGTGGAGAGACAACCCACAGAATGGGAAAAAATATTTACTAACTGTATATCTGACAAATGCTAACATCCAGGATCTACAAGGAACTAAAATGTGCCAGAAGAAAAAACAAAAACAAAAAACAAAAAAACCCCATTAAAAAGTGGGCAAAAGACATAATAGACACTTCTCAAAAGAAGATATATGGGTAGCCAACAGACACCAGAAAAAACGCTCAGTCTTATTAATCATCACAGAAATGCAAATCAAAACCACATTGAGATACCACCAAACCCCAGTAAGAATGGTCATCATAAACAAAAAAACAACAGACGCCGGCGAGGATGCAGAGAAAAGGGAACTCTTCTACACTGTTTGGTGGGCATGCAACCTAGTTTAGCCTTTATGGAAAACAGTGTGGCAATTCCTAAAGAACAAGAAATTAACCTTCCATATGACCCAGCAATCCCCCTTCTGGGGATATACCTGGAGGAACTTAAGTCACTCTACAAAAAGGGTAACTGCACACACATGTTTACTGCAGCACTATTCACAATAGCAAAAATATGGAACCAACCGTGCTGCCCATCGAAACTGCACTAGATAAAAAAATGCAATACATATACACAATAGGATATTTCGCAGCCATAAAGAAGAACAAAATTATTGAATTCACAGGAACTTGGGTGGAGTCTATAATACTCAGTAATCTATCACAGAAGCAAAGAACTGAGAACCGCATGTTCTCACTTATAAATGGACCCTGAACATTTATCATAATACAATAAGAAAGGGATTGGCAATAGCAGTAACTGCCAGGGGAGGGGGGCACCCTTCATCAAATAAGGGTACCTGTTGTCAAATCAGGTGAAGTGGGAGCCAAAGGGAGGCCCGAAAGTTACCTGTACGATGACCTCATGTATACTCCACATCTTCAAAATAAAGAAAAAAAAAATTTCTGGATTTTGATTTAAAGTGAGAGGTGTGTGACCTTTCCTTTCACTTGAACACTTAATGACCACTGTGGAGTTATTAATTGTGTCTCAGAAAATAGGGAGGCCCAACAGAATAGGAAAAGAGACAGAGAGATGTGTGGCAGGTGGAACAGTCAGAATGTACCCCGATTTTTTTCTATTAAGTGTGTTGCTTTGTGTGGGCATAATTCATGGGCACCCCTAAACAATTACATCAGTAACATCATAGATCATTGATTACAGACCACCATAACCAATATAATAACAATAATAAAAAGTTCAAGATATTGTGAGATTTATCAAAATGTAATACATAGAAAATGAATAAATGCTGTTGGAACAAATGGTGCCCATGCACTTGCTTGATGCAGGATTGACACAAACTTTCAATTTGTAAAAAGTACCGTATATGCAAAGCGCAATAAAATGAAACACACTAAAATGAGGTATGCTTGTATTTGTTACTAATATGAGACAACATTCAGCATCAATTTTATTATTATTATTTTTTTTAGGTATGTGCTGAAAAAATATAATCTCAAAAATCGATAGTAATGGAAGTTGTTTTATTACAGCCAGGTTTCTCAGTTCTTTGAACCTCTTACTAGTTATATGCCTAAAATTACATGGCTATCTATCTTCAGAATTATTTTTAATAATCTACCATCTGACAACTCTATTAGGTTTTCAATATTGTGTTGAAAGTAAATAATGGGAAACCTGAACAGGAGGATTTATTACCTGACCATTAGTACCATTCACTTTTACATACCAACCTTAGTACGTCTATATATATCTGAGGGTACCTCGGAATTATTTGCCTTCTGGGACAAAGCATTATCGTTAGAGTGAATGACCATACAGTTTATCATCCAAATTGGGAATAACCATGAGCAATCTTAATAAGTAAGCAAGAAAAACAAGCATAGTCTACACTGGCACTGGCAAATCAGCATATAACTATCACTCTAATGGTTAAAAATACTAAAGACAGATGAGGCAAGCCAGTCATTGCAAAGTTAGAGAGGGAAATTCGTAGAGAAAGAAGTGGAAAACCCAGACCTGTTTGTTTTGTGTGTGTGCGTGTGTGTGTGTGTGTGTGTGTGTGTGTGTGTGTGTGTTTCGGCAATTATATTTTTAAATAGATATATTTTACTATTAGAACATTGCGTGTTTAAAAGTCGAAAATTTTAATATTTCCAGAGATATATGTCACTGTTGGTAGACACTCTGCAATGTGTTAATAACATAATACAGAATAGCAGAACATGCAAGTTTTCACTGCAGAAGTCCTTTGAAATGATATTAGTCATTTAAACTGTATTCTTTCAGTGATGTGAAAATATGTTCTAAGACCATAGAGAGCCCTGTTTCCCACATTATGTATCCTAAACTAGGGTAACTTGTATTATTAAATTGTCTGAGGGGATTGTACTGGTCAGAGAACACATCTCAAACTTACAAAATAAGTTAATGCCCAATCCACCTTCAATTCACAGAGGAAAGTTTGCACAGGTAGCTTATGTGGTTCTAAATTTAGGTGAAATACTGTCTCACTTTATTCCCTTCTGACACTAACTAGTACTGCTCATATCCACATAACAAAATTGTAGAGTGGGAAAGCAGTAGGGGGATATGTAAAAAAATAAGCATATCAGGAGAGGAAGATCCCAGCTACAAATTTCATTTTTTTTTCCTGAAAGTTTGTTGTATGTGTTTGGGGGACATGACTCATCATTTGATATTTTACATAGGTCATGAGAAAATTCCTTTTTACCCCATGTCAAACCTCAGCAGTCTAAACTTGCAATCTAAATACTGACAGTATACATTCTTATTTATTTGTTTATTTATTTTACTTAATTTTATTATTAAAATGTGGGGTACAATACTTACATTATTTAGATCAAAGCATATATTCTTTACTCTGAACCATGTATAACCTTCTTATTCAGCACAGTTTCAATAAAATTGGTATCCAGACACTAGCAGAGGCATTCAATTAATTTTCTAGGGTACACAGAAAGGATAAAGAATTATGAAGCTGAATTTCTGAACATTTTAATCATACAGTTTAAAATGTCAGTTCTACTCTTCTCTTCCTTTCTTTTCATCTTTTCAAGGTCTTTACTACATCTCTCTGTTGGATTAAAAGTTCATTTTCTTTTTTCTGGAATCTTTCTTAATAGTCATCATGTAGAATATGAAATAAATTCCCCTTGACTTCATGTTTTTGATCTAGAGCTATATCTGTCTGGAAAACTCCTCTATTTATATTGAAATATCTGGAAATTACTTCTGTTTAGACAGTGTCTTCATTCCTTCACTATATACATTCTTTTCCCTTCTGTTCTTCACAGATAGGACATTATTCTGCAAATCCAATCTTTCTTTATTCTTACTTGATTTTGAAAGATACTGTGGCCACACTCTGTGAAAATACCTCATTGTTAGCCAATATGTTTTCTTGTTTATTTGGTTTTTATATTTATTTTGTGTCTACATTTTGCTTTTCAATTTTTTATCTCTTTTTTCTTGCCTTTATAATATAAGCTTGAAATCAGGACCTTTTAAAAAAATTCACTGATGCAGAGAAATTACTTAATAAGATCATAAATGAATAGGTGAAATATATTCCTTTTGAAACAGTTTTGTTGAATACATTGAATCCAGAGATCTGGAGCTGATGCAACACTACTAGCTTAATTAGTAATTAAAGATAAATTGATTTCAGTGATTGCTTCAAGAAAATAAATTAGACTTTCTTGATTTTCCTCAGTTGTTAAATTCCTTTCCTATTTTATTGATCCCTGATCTTTTGTTATTTTTCTCCTAGTTGATTTTTAATTTTCTTTCTTTTTGTTAACTTCGTTCTATTTTCAAATATATGCATTTAAGGCTACACATTTCTCCCTATACTTTGATATACCTACATTTAATATCTCTAATGTGTCATTTATTATTATTATTTAATTCAAAATATTTTCTATATTTTTGTCATTTTTTCCTCTTAAAAAGTAGGTGATTTAGAAGTACATGGGTCATTTTCAAATGGGTAAGATTTTGTGGTTGTCTTTTTAAAAATAATTTGTTTGTAGTTTAATTTATCCTAGTAAAATAGCACACCGAAGGTTGATTGCCTTAATTTAATTCTGAAAAAAAAAAATGCTTTACCTGTGCATTTGATATCACCTTTGTATAACCTCAAGTCAGCAGCAGCTATAACTTTTTTTTGTTACTGTGCTTGCCTCTAGCATCAACCCCTTACTGCCTCCAAACTGCTGCTTTTAATTTTCTGTGTGCTGGGAAATCAGATAAGCAAGCACTTTTTACAAACGGTGTCTAAAATAAGAGTGTGTAAGACCTGAGGGACTCTTCTATGAAGAAAGTGCTCGGCTTTTGGTTCACGATCTATGTCACATTTATTTCTATCGAGGCCACTAAGAGACATGTGTTTGTTGATTTTCAAGTTCATGACTCTGTGTGATCTGATTAGTTGAAGTTTATCAAATTTATAGTGAGTGCCTACTAAACAGCAGGCACTAGGCCTGAGCTAGATTTACAAATGTGAATAAGACAGTGTTTACCCTGACGGTTCTTTGAGTTCAGTAGAAGAGAATGTCACACACACACACACACACACACACACACACACACACACGCACACACGCACACACGCACACACACACACACAGAAAACATCTATATACCACAACAATTGCTATAACAAAAGCTCATGCAAAGATGCATGACAACAGAGAAATAGTCACCTGACCAAGACTGGAGTTTGTGTGTGTCCGGGAGATGTGTAAAAGGGAGTCAAGAAAAAGAACTGTGATACAGAGGATGCTTTTAAAAAGTATTAAAAAATCAGTAGACATGCAGGTAGAGAGTATGAATAAAAGCATTCCAAACAGAAGGAAAAAAAATCATCAAAGGCACAGAGGAAAGCAAACCAATTGAAGAATATATATGGGCTCTCATCAGCAAGATAGTGCTGGCATTTAAAGTATTAATACATGGCAAGAAAGTAACAACTAAAAAAAATGTGGTCACTGCTCTGCTTAAGTTTTGATCTCTAAATAAAATGTTTTATATATACATAAAGAGAACAAGAGCGCTACTAGTAGATATTACTTTATTATTTAAATCATCTAGGAAAAAAAAAAAGCAAAAGCACAAAGGTTGAGTGGATTTGGTCGCCAGTTCATCTATTATGTCATAGTAGTGTGTAGAGTTTTGCATGTAGTATCTACTCACAATCAAGGAATAATGTCTCTAAAATTTTAAGTAAATTAGACGATAGCAGAACATCATGCATACTTGTTTATGTTCTTATATTTGCATTCTTGAATTGGAGAAAAAGCAAATTAATCATACATATCCATAATCCTCAGTCCATCTTACCTGAGAAAAAGCACATCATCTGATTCTTTCTTAAGAAATTTTGAGTCAAGAGAATCAGAATTCATTCAACAAATATTTGTGCATTCTCTTCTGTGTATCTGTTGCTGTACAGGACACAGAGGATAAAATGGTAAGAATAGTTTATTCTTAGTATTTATAATCATACAGTCTAGAGGAGAGGCAAATATACATCAAGTAATCACAAAGTAAATGTTAAAAATGCTTTGTTATGATGAATATAGAGAATATATAGGGAGATTTGATTTAGTCTGGGAGTGCCATCTCTGAGGTCTAAAAATTGGATCAAAATTAATTAGACAATGGGAGACAGAATAAAGGCACAAAAGAGAGGAATTTCTTTTCTTTTCTTTTTTTTGAGTCAGAGTCTCACTCTGTCGCCCAGACTGGAGTGCAGTGGCCGCTCCTGGCCACCGCAGCCTCGACCCGCTGGGCTCTGCGATCCTTCCGCCTCAGCCTTCGGAGCAGCCAGAATTACAGGCACGCGCTACCACGCCAGGCTGATTTTTGATTTATTGTAGAGATGAGGTCTCGCCAAGTTGCCCAGGCAGGTCTCGAACCCACGGGTTCAAGCAATCCACTCACCTCAGCCTCCCAAAGGGCGGGATTACAGGCTGAGCCACCAAGTCCAGCTAGAGAGAGGAATTTCAATAAGTCTGGTCAACATGTGTAAGGACTTAGAACGGGACTACACAAGGTGAGTCTTTGAAACAAAATGAAGGTTGAAGGATGTGCAATGGGGGTGTAATGGTGAAAGCGGAGGAAAGAAATGTGGTTTGAAGGCAAAGAGAAAGGGAATGGGTAGCAACCAGAATGACAGACCACATAGGACCTTGTAGTTACTGGAAAATGTATATCTAAATAGAGCTTTTGTTTTGCTTAATTCTTAAATTTTTATCTGAAATCATTTTAAACTGCCAAAAGCTGCACAAATTGAATAGTTCAAGGAGCACCTATACATACTTTACCAATGCACATATTTTTCACAACTTACCCTGTTTGCTTTATAATTTGTTTTATCTCTTTTCCCCTTCTCTCTCTCTCTCAGGTTTTGTGTGTGTGTGTGTATGTGTGTGTGTAGGTGTGTGTGATGTGTAATATGACTGACTGTCCTGGTTTTAGCACTGAAAGTCCAATGTCCCAGAAAATCTGTCCATCCCAGACAAAACAGCAAACAGGACAGTTGGTCACTCCAACAGGATCCAGTTGTTTATGGTCAAGTATTGCACTTAGTCACCATGTCTCTTTCAATTTTCTTTCATCTGAAATTTTGTGCATTTTTCTTTATGATATTGATATCATTAAATAATACAGTATCTCTACCCTTAAAAAATATAATCATGACATTTTCTATTGTATCTTTTCTCCTCATCAGACTGAGGTAATACAACTTCAGACTAATACATCTAGCCATGAGAAATTATGAACCTCTCTCTCTATATATATATATATTAGTATCTTGTGGCCCAAACAGGGTGTTATTCGTAACACTTTAGAGAAAAACAATGAATTGTGTGATAGTGAGTCAAATAAAAGTGACTTACATTGACTATGAGTTTAACATCTGATAGATACAGGTACATCTAAAAGCGTTTTCATCACTGTTTATTAAAAGTTGTGTTAGACTAAATTTTACAATCAATATACACCGAATAGATATTATTAATTAATTAATTAATAGCAATCATCAATTAATTCTAGAGTAATACCTTGAAGACCTCTGGAAAACTAATTAAGAAGTTACATCTTTGATTAATATAAACATCTGTAGTTCTCTTCTTATAGGCTCATGTGTTTATCTTATCCATATACTCAATTGTAATGGCCAAATTCAATTTTATTATTTTTCCTATGTTAGATTTATATCACTGCTGTAGCACATCACCGCAAGCTTGATTGCTTATAACAATACAAATTTATTATTTCACTATTCTAGAGGGCAGAGAGTTCACCAAGGTGTCCACAAACTGGTTCCTTCTCAAACTTAAGGGAGAATCTGTCCCTCTGTGTTTCAGCTACCCATGGCATCATCATTTTTTTGTTTTGTGGTCCTATCATTCCAATCTCTGCCATTGTCATCACATTGCCTTCTTCTTTCTGACCCTGATACTCCTGCCTCCTTTTCAAAATCCTCATGATTACATTGGGCCCACCCAGGTGATCCAGGATGAGTTTCAACTCAATATATTTAATTTATTCACACATGCAATGTCTTTCTGGCATTTAAAACAAACACATTCACAGGTCCGGGGGATTAAGTCAAGAACAATATTGGGGTGTTTCTCAGTTTACTACAGCTCCAAAATTCTGTATTGAGTTTCAGATCCTATATATACCTTATCTCCTGAACACACAGGTACCACACAGGTCTGAAATCAAACTCACTTGTGCCTATCAAATCCCCATTCGTTCATTTAATTCTTAAATCTCCATTTGAACTTTTTTTTGACTGTTTTTAAATAAGCATTCCCAACATAAATTTATCAAATCCAGAGAGACCTTACCTGTCTAAGTCACTCCTTCTTCCTTAATCCTCACAGTTATTCAAAGATTCAGACTTATCATTCCTTCCTCTCTTTATCTCTCTGCTGTTGCTGTCAGATCAGGAAGTAAAAAAGTGAACTGAGATGCCAAATTCATAAGAATGACATCCATTCTTTATAGTCGAGATACTTTCAGCCAATTTGTAAAAAATTGTTCAGCCCACTAATTTTCACCATTGTTTAAGTCTTGTAACTTCTCCAATGTGCTTTCTTGTCTTTTTTTCTCTATTAGGCAAACCAAAGTTCATCTTGCAACAAGTTACTGCTATTTTGAATGAATCCATATGTACATATAATCATTTGCACACATTTTCAAAATAAGTGTTACAATAGGGCATAGAAAAATACTGTATATCTTCAAATCTGTTTTCATTGAAGATTGACAGAAGACCTCTTGCTGGGGACCAGTCTTGACAGTCAGCTCGGACTCCAGTTGTGTTCCTACAGAGGCAGTCAGTTCTGCACTAACGAATATTTTTTCCCAAATGTGTTTTATGACACTCTACCATGCTGGGGCATTAGATTATTTTATGAAAAAAAATAGGATGTCTATGCTTGAACAATTTTAGTAATAGAGTTAACTTCTTAAACTAGTTGTCTTAATTGCAGACATTTTCAGAGACTTTAGTATTTTAATCATATGTATGGGGGACCCCAAAAAACCAGATTTATCTTTTGGAGGGCAAGTCCCTTTGTAGCACAGGTTTTCCCCACTAGGTAAGTGTTCTATGAACCCGTCGGCATAAGTTACTGTTGTTTTGAGGGACTGCATTTAGGTTTAGTGAATTTTTTTTTTTAAAGATTATTTCAGTGGGTTCATTCATTTTATGATGGGTGATTTACAAGTGTACCTGCTCACACCACACTAAATGTTCAGCGGTTTTTGACCAAAAATGCAAGACCTTCATGCTCCACCCTCCCTATTCACCTGATCTTGCCCCGAGCAACTTTTTTTTTTTTTTTTTTTTGCTTCATTGGATGAAAAAAAGTACTTAAGAAACATTTTGCCTTGTGAAATTCGCGAAACAGAATGGCAGAAGCACTAAAAGTCATCAAAATTGACAATTTCAAAAACCTATTTGAGCAGTGGGAAAAAAGTGTATCAGTTGGTGCATTGCATCAAATGGAGAGTACTTAGAAGGTGACTGAAGTTTAAACATGTAAAAATGAATACATAATTTTTTATACATAAATTCAGGTTTTCGGGAGGAGTCTTCCTCATATTGTGAATTACCAAGTGAGTATGCATGTAACGTGAAGAATAATCCAAAGTTTTTAAAAACCAATTATCCATTTATGTTCTTAGAAAATCAGTTAGCATAATGCTGAATAACACAAAACACAATTGGAGGTACTATTTTGGTTTACTTGCTGTACTAATTTCCTGTGGCTAATGTAACAAACTCTTGGCTTAAAACAGCAGAAATCTATTCTTTCACAGTCCTGGAGGCCAGATATCTGAAATCACTATCACTGGTCTGAATTGAGGTGTTGTCAGGGTTGTGGTTCCTTCCTCTGGAAGCTCTAGAAAAGGAATCTCCAAGCCCTAGATAGCAGACTGGTACCAGTCCATGTCCTGTTAGGAACCCAGCTAAAGAGCAGGAGGTGAACAGTCAGCCAGCCGGATTAGATTCTCATAGGAGCTCAAACACTATTGTGAACTGCATTCAATAGATCTTGCTTACGTGCTCACTATGAGAATCTAAAGCCTGATGAGAACTCCCTCCTGCTCCTGCACCACCCCCCATGGCAATTTTCCACAGAAAAATTATCCTCCATGAAACCAGTACCTGATAGCAAAAATGTTGAGGACCACTTCTCTGGAAGATAATCTGTACTTTTCTGAGCTTCTGGTGGCTGCCTCCATTCCTTGGTTTGTTGCCTCATCACTCCAATCTCTGACTTGTGGCCATATCACCCTCTTTTCTGTGTGAGAAAAGTCTCCATCTGCCTCTTTGTTATAAAGATACACAGGATTGCATTTAGATTCACCCTGATAACCCAAAGAGCCTCATTTCAAGATTATTAATTAATCCTACCTGCAAATATCCCTTTTTCCAAATAAATGCTTGGGGATGACCACTGGTAGATCAGACTCAATTTGCTCTCTCTTCAAAACTGTTTGATTATTCCTTAGCTACCCTACATAAAACACCTGCATTATACACAAGCATGATGGAGAAGTCATATACTGGTTGATGGTCGTCAATAGGTCTGGACTCTGATTTAGAAGATCTGGGTTCTAATACTGTGTGTACCCCTTCCCCCAATATCACTTAAATTATCTCTATGTGCCTGAACCACATAACAGCAATATTTTGGAGTTATATTGAGCTTTTTAATTATCCTAACTTTTTTCAAATTGAATCCTATTTCTAATATAACAGTATAAACTATCAATTTTTGGCACATAATAGAATATGAGACCTACAAAGTCTCTACCTGTGTTCATAGGTCTCTACCTATATTTTATTCAGTGATATAGAACTCTCCCTGGCATCATGAGTAGACACTGAATAAACATGAAATAAATATATTTCTGAGTTTCCAAGCAATGCAAAAAAAAATTATGATATTGAATGAATAAGTAAAGTGTCTCAACTTTTTTTGAAGAATATAGCTGAATTTAAATATGATGCATGTTTATAAAAAATATTAAATATCGCAATAACAGGAAATTTCACAAGAGCCAAATTATTAAATAATCATTGATTATATTTGTAGTTAAATATTACTTTTCTCTAACTTGGATATCTATACTTTGTTGATAAAAGTAGGAGTTGTGATATAGTGTATGCCTATCAGAGGTCAGTCAATTAAGACTTGGCTGTTCAATCATTTAAGGTGTAGCACAAATATTTGCCAATAAAGCAAATATTTGTAAGATTTAGCAAAATATGCAACTCTCACTCCATTCAGGAGGGCAGCATACAATATCCCTTCTGTATAAGATATTCCACCTTCTAGTCCAACCCACCGTTTATTCCACAGCTCTGTGATTCAGATAGAATATTGAATAATACCAGGCAGAGCCCAAGGGCATCTGGAGGTATCAAGAAAAAAATTGTTTGCACCCCAATTTCTAAGTGAAATGGAAGTAAAGGATGATATTTGTAAGGACTTTTGAGAGAATACTGGAAATACTGGAAACTTCTTTGTGAAAGACGAAAAATATGTTGCCATGAGAATGCGTGATAAGGACGTGAGATATTTCCTTTTAGTGCTCTTGACTTTTCCCTTTTCCCTCCCTGTACATCTCTTTTGGGAAATGCAGTGTCCCCAGACTTTGGCTACACAAAACCCACGAAGGAGTAAGGATCAGGAGCCACAAGACTTTTAATATTTATGTAAAAAAGAAAAAAGAAAAGAAAAAAAACAGCAGAAAACAGATTTAAGAGACTAAGGGAAGAGTAAGAGGTATTGTAAGAAGACGGGAGTTGCAAACAGACTGGAAATAAGTGTTTTGGAACTCAGAGGAGCAAGAAGGACTAAATAAACTATATAAACAAGAAATGAGGAAGAAGGAGAAAAAGGAGAACCAGAGGAGTGCTGCTTTTACAGTCATGCACAGATTCCTCTTCAATATTCTTCAAAAGATGGTTAGGATTGCAGTTAAAAGTGAGGGAGGAAGAGAAATGTTTTACTGTATATTCTTACTTTAAAAAAATTACAATGATTAGTTATGTCTTTTGTAAGAAGAGAGAGAAAAAGAGAGAGAGAAAGACAGAAAGACCAGGCATATATATATGAAACACATAAATGTTTTATCCTAGTATCATTTAAGCCAGTGTTTGGTATTACCACCTTGAGAAAACTGATTAATTTTTATAAACCATAATTTCTAATCCTGTAAAACTCTACTAATAACAGTAAGTGTTTCATAAAACTATTCAATCTCAAGTAGCTTGTAGCAGTCGTTTCTGAGATGCTTTTCTGAGATGCTTAATCATATGTTTCATCATGGTAGCCTGAACTCTCTATTCCTCCTGTTAGACTAGAGCAAAACTCCAACCTTATTCAAGCATGTCTGCTACAAAGCAAACTTCTATTCAGATAATCCCCTGAAATTGAGAGTAGATTTTGGTTAAACTTAATTTTGAACACAACACTTTACAATTAAACACACATAATGATGCATATATGTTATTCTCTGTAGTTATTCCATCTCAAGCAACGCATTTTTCCGAGACTGGCATTTCAGATACCCAAGTAATCATCAACATTGTACTCAGGCATTTTGATAGCAATCCAAGTACAGTCACGGTTTGTGTCTGGACAATTGGTAATCCTTACATAATGCTTCTCAAACTGTAATAGGTATAGAAATTACCTTGTTAAAATAACTCTGGGCGCTATTCTCAGAGATTCTGATACCATAGACTTGGGTTGTGGTCAGATAATCTGCACACTTCAGCTCTCAGGTAATGCTGCTGATCCATGGTCTAGCTTACATAGCACTACTTCACACCATAATTTCAACAAGAAATCTGCCTTACCTTGCAAAAGAACTTTTAATAATAAGTGTTTCATACGGTTGTTTCAGGTTTCAAATAACCTGTACCAGTGGTTTCTGAAATTATCATCTAGTTTCTTTTTGGCTACATACAGTTAGATTAGTACCCAGAGATGATTTATTAGATGTCATGTACTGAATCATAAGTAAGAAACATTCAAGAACTATCTACCCTTGCAAAATCCCACTCTCCCTTTCTTGCCTTGAGGCCAGCCCCAAATATAGTATGATTTTCAAAGAAATACAATTTCAGAAGCAAAAATTAAAAAATCAATTTAAATCTTACTGAAGTCTTATCTGTAACGCCAAAGTGAAGGCTTAATTATAAAGTCTTGAAACATGCTTTCCTAACCTGTTTTCAATGGAGCCAGCTACTGCATCATCACAACATTTTTCTCCTTCTCCATCTAATATCCTTAAACTCCCTCACCAATTTGGACCTCATGATCTCTTGACTTTTCTATCATGCCCTTCTTTTTCTTGACCTTAATTTATGATGTTATTCTGTTCTTCTCTCTGTCTCTTTGATTTCCTTCTCTATGGCGTTTCTATGAGCCATACATTTTGGAACTGGATTGACTGGATTTGAAACTTAACTCAGAAGCCTAGTACACATGTAAATATGGATAAGTTTCTTAAACTCCCTGTGCCTCAGTTTCCTCATCTATAAAATAAGAATTCGAATATTTACTCATAGGGTCATTATAGAATTATAATGACATGCTATAAATGTTTAGAACAGAGTCTTGTATTTAGGACATGCTTTGTAAGCATTCACTATTATAAGGTCTGTTTATCAATCTTTTCTATGTATTTGTTATATATGGCATTCAGAGTTAAAGACAGACCGATGCATCTCTAACTTATTTACTATAAACCAACAGGTGGATTTAGAAATAATGTTTAAAACTTATCAACTTATCTAAACAAAGAAATAGAGTAATTTTAGATAAATTATTACAAAATCAAAATTATATTTTTCTCAGTTATCTTGTAACATAGCTCCCCAAAACCAGAACAATCACATTCGTCAGTCATGCAATAACAACTTCATCTTGAATCTCTCCTTCCTTAAGTCATCAGTAAGCAGGGAAAAGACTCAACTTGATTGTCTCTGATATCCCAACATAAGAATATTCAAGCTCAACCCACACAAAGTTAAATCCTTGCACTCTCTCTAACTAGATGTTTTTCCAGAATCATCTGTGAGAAATTCCCCTTTGCTATGGAAAGTTAATAAAACTCATTTTACTTTACTAATAAATAGATTACTTTAGAAGGAAATTTTCTAATTAACCAATTATAGCCTATATTTCTATAATTAAGCAGCTATTTTAAGTATGAGAGTATTTCAAAAATTGCCTAAAGATATTTATAAAAACGGTTTCAAGAAAAAAAAGTTTGCAGATATGTGTTTACAGTATGAGTGAAATGTGAAAATTTTAGTTAAGGCTGGGTCCTGATAAATGAATAGAGATAGGAAGCAAGCTTTAAGAAGCAAATGTAATATTTTCAATCACACACATGGATCTATAGCTGCTAATATTTCTTTTCCAAAATATGCCCTTAAATGGAAACTTTAAAAAAATCCAGTGTGTGCTTTTGAAAAGTGAGGTTCTGTAACTCAACTTTCTAATCAATACTTTTAGATAGAGTGGAATAAAAAATTCTCTTTATGGGTACAATATTTGGTTCCAAGATTCCTCTGGAGAGAACTTTTACCCCACACATATAAAACCTATGAAAACAGAAGTATATATTACAAATTCGAATAAACTCCTCTGATGTTTATTATAAAGAATTTGTGCTGACAGTATAAATTAGTAACATGGTTACATGCTATTTCAGAATTTTTTTTTCCCCTGTGGGAAAATACTCAATACATTTTACTATTTTGGGAGACTATTTCTGTTACTTCTGTATAAATCAATCCTTTACATTTAACACAAACAAATTATCTATTCTGTTAAAATTAAAGTGTGCCTTCAATTTAACAATCTTCTTAGGTTGAGCTAAACCAATATTCTTAAAATAAACATATAAATACACATCTTTCACTCTTTAAAGAATTATATTGTTATAGTCATATATTGTGATAGTCACACTGATGAAAATATCTTCCATTGAGAAATGCATATCCAATATATCACAGGAAGTTGGTGAATTAGCTACTTCTATTAACTAAATTTTACATTATTTTTTTTAAAAATAAAGTTTATGCAAGAAATTTTAAAAAATTAAGTAGTTGTTTTATTGTAGAGAATTTACCATTTTAATAATTAGAAATATATTTCTAGGATATCCAAAAATTAAGATTGATTTCTTGTTGGAATTTCATACATTCAAAAATGCCTCTGTAATGATTTGTCAGAATTAAATTTATTACATTCAAGTAGATTTTCTCTGAACTAACCTTTCATTTTAAAACTTGCTACTTTATTACAGCTGTTTTTCCCCTAATGGAGAAGTTCTCATGATTTACTGGTTTTGTATAAATAATCCCTGCTTATAATAAAACAAAACTTTTGGGCATATACTACAAAATTATGCATTCATGTTATAGTTTAAAAGTAAAGAAATATTATAAGTGTCAAAAATTACTTGTATTCTGTAGCTTATAAAACAATATGTAATTTTCAGCTTAGTAATGTCACAGAATATTAAGATTCATTCTGAAAACTGCTAGAATAAAATGATAGATATACACAAATTTTCTGAAATCATTTTCAGGCATATTATTAATGGATCAGAAAAATTTAGTTTTTGAAATAATTCTGTTCATTTGCATGAAAAAACTTTAAAAAAATCATACACTGTTTTACCTAGCAATTCCACTTACAAAATAAATTTTAAAAGAAGTTAATAATCAAAACTGTGGATATTAATATATACAGAGATGATAACTACTATATCAAAGTAATCTTTTAATTACAAAATTATAAGAAATAATAAAGATGTAGAAGTGATTTATTTATTCTAATATTTTACCAATATTTTATTTTTAAAAATATTGGATGTCCTAAGAATTTTTTGTTTATACTGCTAAAAAGATACATCAAAAAGCCAAAATATTGAATATATTATAATATGTTTGTGTGTAACTTAAATAGAAATTTAATCAAAATCTAGAAAACAACAAATATTCATAGTGTTTAATTTTTGGCAATGTTATTTAGAGTTTTTTTTTCTGTTACTTCTGTATAAATCAATCATTTACATTTAACACAAACAAATTATCTATTCTGTTAAAATTAAAGTGTGCTTTAGAATATAAAACTACTTTTACTAAAAAATTCCTGTAGGATATTTCTTATAAATACTTTTATTATGTGTTTGTTTCTAACAGATAAACTATAGTTCTTTAAATAACTGAAGACAAAAAACAAAAAAAAAACAAAATAATGAAGTGAAACTGTGAGGGGGCAAAATGATTTTTCAAATGAAAACTGATTGTCTCTGCACTTCCTGAAAGTACTGTCAAATTCAAATTATTTATATGTAAGTCTAAATACTGCTCCCTTCTATGTGCAGAAACTTGGAGAAAGAAATGATAAAACTCAGTCCCTACTTGTGATTCTGTCCATACTTTGGCAGGTCTCATTGGCATGCAAATATTTGAATTCACAGTTGATGGAGAAATGATTTAAAGAACTCTGAAGAGTCAAGTGAGAGGAAATTGGGGGAGGGAAAGGGAAGGAGATGGTACTATTGTACCAAATGAAGAAATATGTGGACTTAATAGGCCCTTGGTAGCCACCTATAACCTCGAGAGAAACCAGTGTTTGGATAAAATTTGAACCATGACTGGAATGTCAGAAGGTGAAAATATTCTGGTTTATCTATCACACTGCCAAGCTACTAGATAACCCTATCACTAGATTTCTTTTGATGGGCACAAATACATTTTGTTTGCTAAAGCCAACAGCACTGAAACTATAACTTTTCATTAAAGGCATTTAACTGATTCGGTGTCTTCAAATAACTTCAGGTGGCATCTGGGATTCACAGAGACATAGCGGTATCAAAATATATCCATTGTCCCTCCAAAGGAACTAGAACCAGAAAATTCATTAGGACAAAAGTGACACCATAGTTTCTCTATTTTTGTCTAAATCTTTGTGGTCATGATATTAAGCTTTAGCCTTCCATTTTATCTTCATCGGATCTCTGTGCAACTTCTTCGTTTTTCTCTCTTTCCTATCTGTATCTTCATTTTGCCAGACATTTTCCAATATTACATTACCTAGAATTTGCAACACATAAGAAAGTCGGGTAGAGACCCTGGTTTTCAATTTCAAATTCCCAGGAGATAGATTACTGGCATTTTCTGAATCAGTATTTGACTATTGCAAAGAGAAATTTGTCTTAATATTTCATGTGGCAGAAAGGAAATGACTATTGACAATGTTAAAATCATTTTTTTTAATTCAATATTTCCTAGTGATAGATTATCTTCAACTTTTGACAGGAACAAATCATACTTTTGTACTTATTGACAGCTCCTATGTTACTAAGACTTTTGTTGTTGTTGATAATTCAACTGACTTCTTTTGAGTGAAAATGGCATGTCTGTTTAAAGAACTATCCTTGAATAAAGGTGGACTTGATATCATGAAAATACTTTTTAAAACAAATTTAGGAAAAATAGTTAGAAATTTTCTGTCCCAGAGACTTAATTAGTACAAATAAGAAGACAAGATGCGCCGCGGCGCCAGCGCGCTCCCCTGATCGTGCGGGGCCCGAGCCTCTCCGCTGGCGCAGGCTCCGCTCGCGCCAGCCTGCTCGCGCCACCATGCCCGCTGCTGTCGAGCGGGAGTTCGAAGAGCTGGACGCCCAGTGTCGCTGGCAGCCGTTGTACTTGGAAATTCGTAATGAGTCCCATGACTATCCTCATAGAGTGGCCAAGTTTCCAGAAAACAGAAATCGAAACAGATACAGAGATGTAAGCCCATATGATCACAGTCGTGTTAAACTGCAAAATACTGAAAATGATTATATTAATGCCAGCTTGGTTGACATAGAAGAGGCACAAAGGAGTTACATCTTAACACAGGGTCCACTTCCTAACACATGCTGTCACTTCTGGCTTATGGTTTGGCAGCAGAAGACCAAAGCAGTTGTCATGCTAAACCGTGTTGTAGAGAAAGAATCGGTTAAATGTGCACAGTACTGGCCAACAGATGACCAAGAGATGCTGTTTAAAGAAACAGGATTCAGTGTGAAGCTCTTGTCAGAAGATGTGAAGTCATATTATACAGTACATCTACTACATTTAGAAAATATCAATAGTGGTGAAACAAGAACTATATCTCACTTTCATTATACTACCTGGCCAGATTTTGGAGTCCCTGAATCACCAGCTTCATTTCTCAATTTCTTGTTTAAAGTGAGAGAATCTGGCTCCTTGAACCCTGACCATGGGCCTGCG
>CAUYQG010087618.1:0-27773 GCA_963574415.1 Tarsius wallacei
CTGAAGGCTGGCAACAGGAATCTGCAGGAGGGAAGGCGTCTATCAGATAGGTCATCTGTTGTGTAATGAAAAATAGAAGGCAGAGACAGGCAGGGGGAACAGGTGGGGATGGCTCTCAGAGGGGCAGCAGAACCGGAGAGAAACAGGAAACGTGGTTCTCGGAGCTGCCCACCTTTAATTTACTTCCCCCCGTGACTCTGCTCTTCTGTGAGGGGTGGGAAAGCCCAACGCGTAAGCTCTCCTTCCTAGGAAGTTTTTGACAGGTCAGCCATTTTTAAGAAGACACTCTGTACAGACAGATATGCATTCATAATGAATCAGACCTTGGAGAAGTGTGGCACTTACACTACTTTTCTAACATCTATACTATCCCTGTGTGTGTGTGTGTGTGTGTTGTGTGGTTTTATGAGGAAGATGCAAAATGATGGAACCATGCAGTAAGTTTTTTTTTCTTTTTGAGTCGGAGTCTCACTCTGTCGCCCAGACTGGAGTGCAGTGGCCACTCCCGGCCACCGCAGCCTCGACCCGCTGGGCTCCGGCGATCCTTCCACTCAGCCTTCCAAGGAGCTGGAACTACAGGCGCGCGCGACCACGCCCGGCTCATTTTTGATTGATTGTAGTGATGAGGTCTCGCCAAGTTGCCCAGGCGGGTCTTGAACCCGCGGGCTCAGGCAATCCGCTCACCTCAGCCTCCCAAGGCGCGGGATTACAGGCTGAGCCACCGAGCCCAGCTTCAGCAAAACATTCTTAATGTAACTTCTTCCCCAGACAATCCATAGTTAGGCTAGGGAAGACAAAAGTGAAGGGGCCCAAGGAGGGTTATGCCACAGATGGTTGCCACTTTGGTAAGCCAAGGATCCACCCCTTTCTGAGGCAGGAGGGAGAGGCTGCGCAGGCCCCTCCCTTGTCCCCCACAAGGTGAAGGCAATTGCCAGGACAGCAATATTCTATTCACGTTAACATTCACTTGCGAAAAGCCTTAAATAGTGTTTTCAAAATAAGGTTAGGCTACCTTAACTTATATGGTTAAGTTCAAGGAAGGAACTTAATATTTTAAGTTCTCATTATAAACTCCAGAATAGCAGCATGAATGATCCACTTCCCTCCTGTCCACTTCTGCTCCCACCAGAAAAATATTTAGGAATACTCTTCTGAAATTTTTGCATGGCAATGTCAAAGTAAGCAGGGATGAAAAGTACTAGCCCTGGAGGAATGGTGGGCACCCCTGGATTCCTGCAAGGTGTCTGAGGACTTCAGAATCAACTCAATTACTAAAGAGGATTTGTCAGGGGAGACCAAGAAACTGGGAAGGAAGGGTGAAGGGGTCAGAGGAGAAGTGACAGGGCTGAAGCAGGGGCTTGGAGGGTCCTGAGCCATCAATGGGAAGAGGCAGGTTGGACCAAGGGAAGAGGCCTAGGCCTAGAGTCAGAGCAGTCTGCACTGCCACTCACAGATTGAGGACCCTGGGGGCACATTTCATAGATCTATCTCTTTGGGTCTCTTCTGTACATATCTTTCAAACAGGTGGAAGGCAATTTAGCAATTGTATCAAACTTTAGAACACATATACTCTTTGGCCCAGACATTCCATTTCTAGGTATTTATCTTATACATAGACTCACAAAATATACAAAGATTCATTGCAGCATTGTTTGTAATAATAAAGGACAAAAAGCTATAAACAAACTGTGACACAGCCACACAATGGAATGCTATGCAATGGCAAAAACAAAGGATCAAAAAAATATATAGGGGATGAAATAATCTTTGATACACAGCTAGGTGAAAAAGCAAGATGTAGAACAGTTGTAGAGTGAGCTACCTACCAAGTAAATGAAAACAAATGGGATAAACAGACATTTATGTTCCTATCTGTACAGATTCTCTTTTAAAGGAAATGCAAGAAAGTAAACACAGTGGCAGCCTCCAGGAAGGTCTAGTGACCCAAGGGCTATAAGACAGATTTGCATTACTGTGTACTCCTTGGTACTGTTCAATTTTTTTTTAAATCATGAGTATATACTACTTTTGAAAAAGAAAAAATACATCAAATAATAAATAACTGAAGGTTGTCACCTTCTGCCCTCCTGGCCCCACTGGGCTGCCATGTGGACCAAATGCATCGTGTGATCCAGGGCCCTGTTACCATGGCTGACAAACAAGGAATTTCTGCCTAACAGCCGTGCAAAAAGAGTGCCTAGTTTTAGTGAAAAGCTTTCTCACTCTTAAAAGCAATTCTGAGTCACTCAGCTACAGAGCTGTGAGGAAGAGCTACAGAACTTCCTATGAGTCTTGTCAAAGCTGGAATCAGACACCCATACAGCACAACAGAAGAGTTGCTGGGCAGGACCTTGGTTGTCCTCTGCCGTTTGTCTCTGCCCAAGCCAGTAAAGCTCCCAGAACCCAAAGGGAAGGTACGCTCCCCAGGAAAGTTTTGCTCCTAAGCATCTTTTCTTTTTCTTAGGGCATTTATGGTTTCTGTGTGAGACATTTTCTATCTATGGGTATTTCTAAATGAGTTTTCCATTTTTCCCCAGGACCTGCTTTTGAAATAATTTTCACTAAGACTTCACAGAAGTCCAATTTAACCACCAAAAGGGAGCTAGAAAGAAAACGCTTCACAGTGCACATTGTTTTACAGTGCAAAAAAGTTATTTATAAAAGATTTTTTGAATGAACACTTTGTTTATTAAAATTTCCCACAGGTGCCAGAGAAGTCTCTGGCCTTACAATTCTGAGAAGCGGCTATAGTTCAACTAAGGGATACACATCACACAACTCCCAGGAAATAAACTGGAACTTCAAGCTTTTCTCCAAGAATTCTCCAGTCGTTGGTCTCAGATGTGGCTGGGCCCTGACTTTTTCTCTTATAAACAACATGCAGAAGTCTGATGCTATGACAAGAGAAACTTGAAACCTCAATCAGTCCTGAGGAGATGTGGTCTGCAGACATTTTCTGTGCCATTCTCCTCCTGAAGCAACCAGTGCAAACTGTTTGGGATCCAAGTTAAGCCAAAGAAAGGGAACAAGAAGAGGGAGCAACAAAGAGCAGAAACAAGGCAATGAAGGGAAGTAAGGGTTGCTGATTTTAACCAGGAAATCAGCTCATATGATTGCCAGGAGTCAGCCATGGGGAACACCCACCAAGAAACAGTTGTTAATAACAAAGCTGTGATGGAACAAAACAAGAAAAACAAAAACAGAAAAAGAAAAAAAATCTAGCTAATTAGGCACTACTGTTGCTTATATTGTATCTCATGGTGACTATCTGTTTACAAACTAGTCTCCCACAGTGAACCACCAGTTCCACCAAAGCAGGGACCACCCCTCACACATGTCTGAATCCAGACCTCTTTCAGTAAAGGAAATTAAGCCACTTACCATCTCTGCTGCCATCACCCTAATCCAAGCCTCCAGCATTGCTCTCTTACAGTGTTGCAATGATAATAGCCAAAGCTAGCATTTAGAGGGCACTTATTCTGGGCCACACACCGCTTTAAGTGCTTCAGTGGAATTCACTTCCACAAGGCTCTACCTCGGTCCTATCATTTCAAACTGTTCTCATAGACCTCTCTTGTCACTGATCTCAGATGTGGCGGCCCCTCACTTTCTATCTCATAAACAAAATGTAGAATAACATCTCCCTTTCATGGATGAGGACACTGAGGCTCAGAGAGACTAAGTAGTTCTTCTATGAGGCACAGCTAGATTGGCCTAACTAGGCCCTCAGCTGACTTCCCTATGTGTCTTGTCACAGCCACACTACCCACAGCAAAGTGAGCTTTTCAAAACTTGAGACTCATCACAACTCTTCAACGGTTTCTTGATTCGATAGGATAAAGTTGAAACACTCATCCTGCGTGCCTCCAGAGCTCCTTCCATCCTTTCCTTCTGTTCCATAATATTACTCTGCTCTGCTGCCTCCAGACATTTGCATTTGTTTTTCCCTCTTCCAGAAACACTCTTTCTCTGCTTACATTGCTGGCTCCTTTCCAATCTTCAGGTCTTAGCTTAAAAGTCACCTTTTTCTTTTTCTTTTTTTTTTTTTGAGTTGGAGTCTCACTCTGTTGCCCAGGCTGGAGTGCAGTGGCACGCTCACAGCCACTGCGGCCTTGACCTACTGGGTTCAGGTAATCCCGCCTCAGTCTTCCAAGTAGCTGGAACCACAGGCATGTGCCACCGGGCCCAGTTAATATTCTGATTTATTGTAGAGATGAGGTATCGCCATATTGCTCAGGCTGGTCTCGAACCCCTGAACTCAGGCAATCCTCTCACCTCCGCCTCCCAAAGTGCTGGGATTACAGGCTTGAGCCACCGCACCGGGCTAAAAGTCATCTTTTAAGACAGACCCTCCATGACCAACCCCTTCGTTCCACAGCCATTTCACGTAACCCTACCTGAAATTACTTTAGTCATGTGTCTAGCACCTGCTCCCCACCACACTTCCTGAATACTCTGTGGGTTCTAGGGACCAGCTGCATCTGTTCCAAGCCTTCTGTGCCCTCTCCTGGCTCAGAGCCCGGCACACAGTAGGTGCTCAATACAGTTCTGTGAACTTGATAAGTGCCAGAAGGAAGCCCCGCGCTCTGCCGGGTCCCTGATGCTCAGGCCGTGGGGCTCCAGGCCGAGGCAGCAGCCGCGACTCGGTGGCTTAGGCCAGACTCGAGGTGAGAAACCGGAGACTCCTCACCTGCGCGTCGCGGCGTCTGTGTCAGATCGGTCCTACCAAGGTCAGCCAGCGGTTCAGCCCCCTCGCTGGCCGTCCAGCCTTCCCGGGGCAGCCGCGCTTCAGACCCTCGCGACATAGAAAGTCCCCGGGACCGGGCGGCGACGCGCCCCGGAGCGGGGACCCATCCCGAACGGAAACTGGGCCGGCGAGCCTTTCCGCTCCGTCTCGGGCGGGCTGGCGGTGCGGCCAGGCCAGGCGGAGACAGGCTGGGCCTCGTCCGGCGCGGGCTCCGTTCCCCTAGCAACGGCGCGGGCTACGGCGCCCCACAGCGGCCAAACCGCGCTGCGTTACTTCGCGCCGGTACCCCGGCTAGGGCGGGGCTTGCCAGGGACCCCCGTGGCGCCTCAGCCCGCACATTCCTGGTGTTTTCTAACCTTTCTCCTAGAAAATCCATTTTCTACCACTCCTGATCCACAGTTTTTCTTCCCGAAATCCTAACGTGTCCCAAAGGCGCCTCCCATCCAGTTTTTGTCCTGAAACCACCACTCAGGAGGACTCCCAGTCAACCTGCGCACTTCAATGAGATAATGTGCTGGGCACTGGGCATTCCAAGGGGAGCATCCACGAGATTCCGACCAGGTAGCTTACAGGTCAAAGGGGGAATAGATCTGGACAAATAAATAACATAAAAATGCATGTACCCAATAATATGACCTGTGAAGTATAAGAGCTTAAAATATGTAACACAAAACACCTCATTTCTTTATTGCCTTTAAATCAAACATAGATCCTACTGGGAGCCCCCATCCTCCAGGCTGATGGGAAAGTCAATCCTGGTCTCTCTGCAGGGCTTTTCTTAGCCAGGTCATTCCAAAAGATTCACGATATCTCCCATAGGAAAAAGAAAAAAGAAAAAAAGACCCTCTGGTCATGGGGCTTTTCTTTTCTGGTACTAATTCCACAGCCATTGGCCCAGTCCTCAAAGATTTTCAGGTTTGGGCTCTGTGAGGTCATGCGCGTGGAGCACCCCCACCCCCACGCCCCCGGCTGCCAGGAACAGAAACCTGCTTCCTCTGTTCCAGTGCTGGCAGCCTCTCCTCCCTTTCTCTGTCTAGGAGACACCTCCCTGCTGACCTGGCTTCCCTGAAAGCTCTCTCTGCTTCTCCTTGGGGACACTCAGAATGGATTCTCCCAGGAGCTCAGTCTTTCTCAAAAGACAATAAGAGTCTTTGTCTTCTGCCAACTGTCTTATCCATATATCCAAGGCCCTAAAATGGTGAAAAGCTAGCTGCAACCTGGTGGTTCAGACCAGGCTCTGAGATGAGAAACCCAGCAAGGACTCCTCACCAGTGCATTGCAGCAGCTGTGCCAGATCGGAATAGGCAGATAGGGGCAGAAAACATCCTTATCTCTAAAATGTATGTCACATGTATACAATAAAAACAACTTAACTACTCCTGCTTTGTCAAATGCTAGTTGTGTGGGTCCTTGTGTGAGTGACTTAGCCTCTCTATGACCTAAACTCTAGTTTTCAAGACTGATAAACTCAAACTCGATGCATAATAAATATCAATGCTATTCTGGTTTCAGAGTTACAAGATGACTCCTTAGTTCTTATCTGGAATTGGAGAACATAGGGTCAAACAGAGACAGTGATCCAGAGGATGAGCCCATGTATGCCCATAATAAGGGGAGGGACCTGAAAGTCACAGCCTTCTAGACCTTGAATCCACTTGCCTCCAGGGAACTTCTCCAGGATGCATCCTGGGTGTCTTAGATGTTACAGTAGGTGGTAATCTGAATAATAGTCGCCCAGAAATGCTCTCACCCTAATCCCTGGAACCTGAGAATATGTTACCTGACATATCAAGGGGGATTTTGCAAATGTGATGAAGATATTGAGATGCGGGAGATTATCCTGGATTATCTGGGTAGATCTAATGTAGTCACAAAGGCCTTTATAAGAGGGAGAGAGGAGGAGCAGAGTGGAAGAAGGACATGTAACAATGGAGCAGAAGTCATATTTGAAGTCAATGTATTGCTAGCTTTAAGATGAAGGAAGAAGCCATGAGCCAAGGAAGGCAGGTAGCTTCTAGACACTGGCAAGAAAACAGACTCTCCCAAGAGCCTCCAGAAGAAATCAACATGCTATCACCTTGACTTTAGCCCAGAGAGACACATTTCCAACTTCTGACCTCCAAAACTATAAAGATAATAAATCTTGGCTGGGCGTGGTGGCTCACACCTATAATCCCAGTACTTTGTGAGGCCAAGGTGAGGGGATTGCTGAGCCTATGGGTTCGAGACCAGCCTGGGCAACTTAGCGAGATCTCATCTCTACAATAAATCGAAAAATCAGCCGGATGCGGTGGCACATGCCTGTAATTCCAGCTACTTGGAAGGCTGAGGCAGAAGAATAACCTGAATCCAGCAGGTCAAGTCTGCGGTGGCCGTGAGTGTGCCACTGCACTCCAGCCTAGGCAACAGAGTGAGACTCCAACTCAAAAATAAAAAATAAATCTGTGTTAATTTGTTACAGCAGCAATAGGAAACGAATACAGTGAATCAAGTGCACTTACATCTAACCAACTGTTTTCTTTTTTTTTTTTATTTTTTTTGAGTTGGAGTCTCACTCTGTCTCCCAGACTGGAGTGCAGTGGCTGCTCCCGGCCACCGCAGCCTCGCCCTGCTGGGCTCCGGCGATCCTTCCGCCTCAACCTTCCAAGTAGCTGGAACTATAGGCGCGCATTACCACACCTGGCTAATTTTTTTGATTTATTGTAGAGATGAGGTCTCACCAAGTTGCCCAGGTGGGTCTCGAACCTCAGGCTCAGGCATTCCACTCACCTCAGCCTCCCAAGGCGCGGGATTACAGGCTGAGCCACCGAGGCCAGCTTCTAACCAACTGTTTTCAATTGAAACAAAAATCCAAGTGACAGCCCAGGTTCTCTTGATGTCTTTGTGAGTGACTCCAGGCCAGGCTCTCTGAAAGGAGGACTCCCTCACCCCAAATCTGTTTTTTAAAGGCATAGGCGATTCAATTATGTGCTTTCTGAGCCTGTCCCCAGTCCATAAACTGAAATTGCCCAAGTTATTACCAACTGAGAAAGGCCACACGTTGCCTATTCCCAGGCAGGCAGGTGGCAGATAAATCTTTGTAATGTGAAAACACCACCTCATCAGTATTGCTTAAGATTCTTCTAAGGCCAGTGCAGTGGCTCACGCCTATAATCCCAGCACTTTGGGAGGCCGAAGTGAGAGGATTGATTGCCTGAGCCCGCAGGTTTGAGACCAGCCCCGGGCAACTTGGCGAGACCTCATCTCTACAATAGATCAAAAAATTAGTCAGGCCTGGTGGTGCGTGCCTGCAGTTTCAGCTACTTGGAAGACTGAGGAGGAAAGATAGCCTGAGCCCAGAAGGAAAAGGCTGCGATGGCCGTGAGCATGCCACTACCCTCTAGCCTGGGTAACAGAGTGAAATTCCAACTCAGAAAAAAAAAACATTCTTCTAGAGTTCCCACTTGCCTATGGGATCCACTGAAATGCCAAAGCATGGCTTCCAAGGCCCTGCTGGGCAAGCTTCTGGCCTGTGAGCTCATCTCCGTCCTCTATGACTATTCTGAAGCTCCTGGAAGCAGCAACATTTTTTTCCACCCTCAAGCCTTTTCCCATGGGGTTCCCTTTACTGAAAGTGTTGTTCCAGCACGGCCCCCAAACCTGGGCAATTTCTATGAAAACGTGAAGCACATTTTACAGAAGTCAGACCCTTGGGCAGGACTTGTTCCTATCTAGAGCTGCTGCCCCTGACATTTAAGGCAGGTCTACCCAGAGTAGAACAGCCCAGGCCACAGGGAGAAAACAACCAACTGTGTTTTTACAGGCTTGCACACGCGCGTGTGAGCTGACTTACAAGACTCCTTGGAACTGCCAGAGGAGACTTCAGGCGGGCAAAGCTGGCTTATCCCGCTCTGGGCCTGAACCAGCAGGTATGTCCTTAATTAGAGGCAATGTGCTCCCAGGCTTCCCGGGATGCGTCACCTGCCCAGGGCAAGTCAGTGGTTACCTGGTTCAATCCTAAAGCTGCCAGTCACTAACAGGTGACCTTGGGTAAGTTTTTTAACCTTGAGAAATCTCCATTTGCTCGTTTGTGAAATGAGAGTAATAAAAGCTACTGCACAGGGCCGTGATGAGGCCTAAAAATATAATCACGCATATAAAGCACCCAGAGGGTGGTCAATGTGTAGTAATCATTAGTACCTACAACTATACTGTCCTTGTCTTTCTACCAGGAAATGATGCTATTTCATCAACTAGTGGAATTAAATTTAATTATCAAACTAGCCTGGGTGGGAGATGATCGGCCACAGCCCTTGCTCTCTGGGTCCACTTTGTCTGGGTCACAGTACCTCTCCAATGGGCCTGGGATGAGTCAGCCTATCCACTTGGCTTGTCTTCATGTCCACCAGCATCTCTTGCCCTGGCAAGCACAGCAGCCTCCAGACTGGTCTCTTGGTTTCCACTAGGGGCTCCCTATCCCCATCCCTCACTCCCATCAGTCTATTCTCCCTATAGCCTGTGACTGTCTTAAATTAAAAAAAAGAAAAAGAAAAAAAAACTCCAACAAGCTGATTATTTTACTTCCTGCTTCCAACCCTCAACAACACTCCCTGTTCCTCAGGGAGAGGTATTTTCAGAGACCATGAAATTAGAATCCAAACCTCCTTCTTACTGCTGGCCACTGCAGTCTGCAAGACCTTGCATGCCCCCTGGTTCTGGCAGGCCTCTGTAGCTCTCTGTATCCCAGGGCCTTTGCACTTGATACACACACTACCTGGAATATCACTTCCTTTGGGAAAACTTTTTCTGCCTCTCAGAATAGAAGAGGCCACCACCATGGGACTCAGCTTTCTAGTTCCTTCTATCCAGGGCTCCTTGATTGTGTAATGACTTGATAAGGATCTGTCCCTCCAGCCAGACAGCCAACAACGGCAGGAATGATGTTTGTCTTGCTCACCATTGTGAGCACAGCACAGAGCCTGGAACACCTCAAGAAATGTGTGTTGAGGCCAAGCGCAGTGGCTCACGCCTGTAATCCCAGCACTTTGTGAGGCTGAGGTGGGAGGATTGCTTGAGGCCAGGAGTTTGAGACCAGCCTAGGCAACACAGCAAGACCTCATCTCTACAAAAAGTAAAAAAAAATTAGCCAGATGTGGTAGTGTGCACCTGTAGTCCCAGCTACTTGGGAGGCTGAGGCAGAGGGACCACCTGAGCCCAGGAGATTGAGGCTGCAGTGAGCCGTGACTGGGCCACTGCACTCCAGCCGGGGTGACAAAGTAAGACTTGGACTCAAAAAAAGAAAAAGTATGTGTTGAATGAATGAAGAAAGGCACAAGTAAAAGGATAGTGCTACTTATAGGAATTCTTTTGTGAAGCCTTTTGTAAAATAAATAACCACTCATTGAATTATTTTTGTGTAAAGAAGGACTTTCTTATATTATACCATCCCTTCAACATAGTAAGTCTATTTTTTCCATGTCCCTCATAAAGTTTTTTTTTAAATTTGCTACATTCAAGACATTTTCCCCCCATTAATTTTTCCTTGTTAAGTGTTTTTTATGATTGCTTTGTGCTTTAAGAAAGAATTGCTGTTTGGTATTTAAAATATTCTCTCAGCTCCTTTGGTGAGAAGGCCCTGGCAGCTTTCCTACTTTTGACTATAACCAGTGCGGCTTGGAACACGATGTCACCCTTCCAGAACTCTTCTCAGACCTAGATAAAATTTACTCTGTGTCTCCAGTTGGGGACAAGGTGTTTGGAAACAGCACCTTATGCAACAGAACTGCTGGAGGGCCGCCCCTCGGAGGCAAATGAAATAAAAATCATGGTGTGTGGAAAATGTGCCCGCAGAGTCTTAGGAACCAAAGATTTTAAGCCTTCTCTGCCAGTAATTCCATTTTTATTTTATGTTTCTTGGAAAACTGAGGGCTTGTATTTACCACATGTGTTACCTAAGATGCAGAGGGGCAGGGGGAAAAGTGATCCTGGGCTGTAAGGATTTCCATTTCAATGGCAGTCTGGACCAAGCTGCCCTTTTTGCAACTGACTCTCCCCTGCCGACCCCCTCACCCCTGCACACACTCCCTGGGGAGGGGTATTTCCTTTCAACATGAATTCTTTTTGCTTGCTCATTTCTATGGGGAATGGTATATGCATGCAAAGTTGTTGGCTGTTCTTACTCACTTTATTTCAAAAATGTGCAGGGTTGAGACACCTGAATTTTTCCTCGAATACTTTAAAGCAAATTATGCGCCGAAACCTCTCAGACCTGCTCTCAGTGGAATTTCCTTTGAGTGTTCATATCTCAAAACCTTATGTAACCTGACACAATTATCTGAAAAAGCTTGGAATTCAAAAGAAAGGTGTTCTAAGCTAGGAATGAAGGCCAGAGCTGGGAACGAAGTGTTGTCCCCTGCCTGGGGATTGGGTCATACTTCACTACGACAATGCCCAATTCACGTTCCAAAGAAAAATGTTAAACCCTTGGCATGGTGACCTGCACTTGCCTCATCTCTCTGAACAAGGAATCGCTTAATGAGGGCTCCAGGGGAATTACAAAGCCCTGGACCTGACTGGCGGTTAAAAATATTTCGATAACCTCCTCCAGCCTCTGTTCTTTCCAGGATGCAAGCAGGAGTGGCTTGGGCCTCTTTAGGGGGATAACCTCTCCACTGACTGCAAAAATCAAACCCTCCAGAGAGTTGGGGTCTCATACCAGAGGTTAGCACTGCAAATGGGGTATATGTGGGGGTCTGGAATTCATATTTTTAACATGCAGTTTGTCCCGATGATTGTGATTCAGACCCAGCCCAAGACCCTACCCTACCCCCAGCCCCTGCCTACCCCCCAACACAATGGAGGGGGAAGGAGAGTGAGGACACTAACTGTAAGTGCAGACCTAAAATTGAGTTCAACCAGGAGATGACCCCCACATTCCAGAAAGCCTTAGGCCCAGAAGCTCTTTTTCTCTTTTGTTTTCACCTTCCTATCTGCATACCAGCAGTGAGGGACCTCCACAGAGAACAGGCACCACTCATAGGTAGTTGACTTTTCTAGGAATTCGCTGGAGAAAATTGTAGGCAAGGCCGTGAACATAATCCCCCTCCATCTGGTTTCAGTTTATTTAAAAAAACAACACATACAGGCCTCCCCACCAGCAATCAGAAAACAGCCACAGCTTCCCTAGGGGGATATTAGCCACCAGGGGTGGGGCTGGATTATGTATATGCAAATAAATTAAACCAGCCAGCCAACAGCAACTAATTTTTGTATCTTTTGCAGTTGTTCTGCCAAGAAAAGGCCTGCATTGGGTTGACAGAAGCTATAAGGAAGCAAGTTTTGGAATTAGTTTTAATAATCAAGCTGCCTTACTTCTGCCATTGGGAGACATGTTTCTAATCCAGAAGAAATTTTTAAAAGGTGGATAGTCTTACCTGGGTATTGCCCACTGAATAATGCCAGCCTCCTAGGTTGAAGGCCAGGGGAAAGGGTAGCCTGATGATGAGGAGCATAGGGTCTAGATGGCTATGCGACATAGGGCATGCCACTTAGCCTCTCTCTGAGCCTATTTCCTTATGTATAAGAAGGGGATAATAATAGTTTTGTGCTTCATAGGGAGGATGTGAAGGTAGTAAATAAAGTAGAAGCAAGTCGAGCACAAGGACTGGTATGTAGCAAACACACAGTGAATGTAAAAGAGGGCTATTAATAACTCAGAGTCACACTGGAGGATCCAAGAGGGATCCTAGGGGGATTTCATCTGGAGTCAGCCAAACTCTCCACCCAAGAAAACCCTGCAGAGCACACTCTCTTGGTATTTCCCAAACTCAAGGGCCCTAAGCCCTAAACGACTGCCTTCAATCCTGGAGGCCGGATGCCACACACAGTTTGAAAATACAAGTGGTGCTCTGGCTTCCTGCGTCTCATTGTTCCCTCTCCCCGGTAACTGGAGAGGACCATTCCTTCAGTTCCATAACTGAAAGGCCTGATTTCCAGGTGCCCAGCCTAGGAGGGCTACCTCTGATAAGGAGGGGTTTCAGTTCACGCCTAGGACACTTGAAGGAGATTTGGCAACCTCCAGGTCTCCCATGCTCACGAGCCACGTGTGGGAGACCATGAATATCCAGCTGCCTTGGGCTGACCCCTCGCTTGTCCAGGGCACCTCAGGCTATCTGTTTAAACAGACTTCTGCCCTGTCCCTTATCTGGGTGCAGGAATAAGACTCCCAGCCTCCACTTTTCCCCTCTTCCCCAAATCCATAACCTGGCCAACTGTGATAGGGGTCTCATTTGCTCAAAACCATTTCAAGCTCTCCCTTGCCCTCAGAATGAAGTTTAACAGGCCACAGGTGACAAACATGGCCCTGCATTAACACAGTTCTCAAGAGCCCAGACTTTGAGTTCAGGTGGACTTGAGTTTGAGAACTTAAGCAATTTTCTGAGCCTCTGAAAAACTCAGTTCCCCTGAATGTAAAAATAGAGATATGATACCTACTAGAAAAGGTATTGTGAGGCATCTGCACCCAACCCAGGGCTCGGAACAGAAAAAGAGATTTGGAAGCCAATGCTTGCAAGAAGGGTTGAGGATGTTGTGGGGGCGGGTGGTTGCCAGACTAGGGAAGATGATGAGACCAGCTTTGGACATGCTGAGTGTGAGAGGCCTATGTGTGTCCAAGGGAGGCGTCCAGGGGCAGCTGGACACATGGGCCTGCAGTCAAAAGGGGGAGGCCTTGGCTGGAAAGTGAGCGGGGGAGTTGCTGGCATGTGAGTAGGAAGATGAGCTCATGGTGGGGGGAGGGACTGAGTGTGAGGCCTCCACAGCCAGAGGTTCACCCACAAGGAAGAGAACCTCAAGGGGGAGGCTGAGGAGAGGCAGTGAGGTAGAAGGAACCCCAGCAGCAGTGGCTTCCTCGGCGCCAAAGGGAGACAGGGCTTGGGGCAGGAAAGAGAGGCCAGCAGGACAGAGGCTTTGATGAGGCCACATTAGCTGAAGGAAGAGATGGGTCTATGGGATTTGGGGACTAGGAGGTCATTTACTGGTTACATTTGACGAGGTCATGAAGGGGAGCTGATCCGGGGCTTAAGTCCGGGAGGAGAGGGTTGCAATGGTGATTGTAGACAACTTTAGAGAAATGTGACTGAGGAGCGTAGGAGAGACCACAAGAACTATGAGGAATGGAACACAGGATTGAGGGCCCCAATGGGCGAGCCCAGAGACTGTGTGCTTGCTGCTGGAAGGGGCCAGTGGTTAGTTGCTATACTTGCAGTGCTCAGCACAGGACCTGGCACACTGTAGGAACTCAATACAAGCTTGCTGTCTTTGAGGACGGGAAGTAACGGGGTCTAGGACACGAGCGGAGGGACTGGCCATTGGCAAGAAGAGGGACCTCTCTGTCATTGTGCTGGCAGGCGGGGGAAGAAATGGGTGGATAGTGCCAGGTATGCAACAGAGGGTAGGGCAGGATTTCCTTGGGACTCTGCTGTTTCTGACTTGGACCACGGAGGGAGGAAGAGATGGCAAGTGAGTCTAGGCTACAGGATCCCCAGTATAATCAGAGGACAGAGTGTGAGAGCCCTTGGAGACTGCCACTTGGCACCCCTCACTCCGGACTTGTTTCCTCATTCTCAAATCCAGCAGTCACTTGGCTTTTATCCCCTTCAGAGTCGCATTCTCTCCAACAGGCCAGCAGATGGTGCCAGTGAGCTGCTGGACTGCGTAGGAGGAGACCCTAGCGAGCCTGCCGGTTTCTGACCCACCACGAGGTCTTCTGGAGCCTGGGTGTGCTAAGGGTTCAGCTAACTAGGTTTCTGACTAAAGGGGGTTGGGAGGTGGGACAAAGGACTAAGGGAGATTGTGGACTGAGGGTTTAGGAGCGGGGTGACACAGGGGCTCTGCTCCTTCTGGCAGCCCTTCATTCCTCTGCCCCTCCAGGCCCTGTCTTATCTGCTGAGGCTCTTGCCCTCTGCCCCCCTTCCTTTCTCTTCCCCAGAGGCCTCTGCCAGACCAGACTCCTGGTTCTGGCAGAAGCTGGTTCTCTGCCCCTAGGCAGGCACCACCTGGCACCAGACCTCAGACAGGGCTGGGCCAGCTCCTCCCAGCCATGACTGCCCTAACCACCTTCTACTTCTAGAACATCTCCACCTAATTAGGGGCAAGGGGTCCGCGGCTGAGAAGGCCACAGGAAGCTGGAGCATATATCCTGGGAAGGAGGAGACATGGCCTAGGCAGTGGAACGAATCGGGGAGAGTTTCTATAAAAATGTGGCAGATCGTTCAGTCCCACCAAGACTCAAATCCCATAAGCTGATGACTCTGCCTGAGATGGCACCATGTCCCAGAAGCTGAGCTGGAAACACCCACTTCCTCATCCTACCATCCTATACTCTGTAGCCAATGGCAATTCCTCATGGTGGGCTTTCTTTTTTTTTTGAGTTGGAGTCTCACTCTGTCACCCAGACTGGAGTGCAGTGGCTGCTCCCGGCCACTGCAGCCTCGACCTGCTGGGCTCCGGCAATCCTTTTACCTCAGTCTTCCAGGTAGCTGGAACTACAGGCATGTGCTACCATGCCCGGCTAATTTTTTGATTTATTGTTGAGATGAGGTCTCGCCAAGTTGCCTAGGCGGGTCTCGAACCCACGGGCTCAGGCAATTCACTCACCTCAGCCTCCCAAAGCGCGGGATTACAGGCTGAGCCACCGAGCCCAGCTAGGATAGTCTTAAATCAGTAGATATCTGTTCTGTTTTTAAATGTTTATAATAGATTTTTTATAGTCATTGCTCATTATTCCAGCTATGGTAATTAAAATACAATTAGTAGATTCAGAAATAGATGTGTTGGTTCATAGAACAGAATAACCCTTTTTATTTAACAGTATTTATGTACAGGAAAATGCATGCTTTTTGGAATGTAGTTCTGATTATCTCATTAAGACAAAAATATAATACATGGTAAAGGAAGCATCATGAATGATTGAGGAAGAGAAGGATGATTCAGCAAATAGTATTGCCTTTTCTTTAGGTTCACCCCCTGACTTTTCTCTTATTAGTAGTTTGGGGAAAAAAATAACTTTAGATGCTTGTTGCATATTATTCATGAAAATAAACTAGAGAAAAAATAAAGGGTGGAGGTGTGCAAGACAGGCACAACCCCGCCCTCAGCGGATCATTTCACAGAGCACTCAGTTTTGCTTACCATCCCATTTTTTTCTTCTTCTTCTTATCATCCCATTCCTAAACTCCTTCAGAGATGCTCTGTTTTCCTGAGGATAAAGTCCAATTGTTTTAGCCTGGTTTATAATGCCCTTTATAATCTAGCTTCTGTCTACATTTCCAGATTTTTAGATGTTTAAATCTACTGTAAAAATTTACTATCACTTAACATCATGTTGCCTCTTTTTGAAATAACTTTCTTACCTCCTTAATCTTTTAACAGTGCCGTGGATTTCTTTGTTAGAGAACAAAGCCTCTCTTGATTTTTACCTCCTTCCCCACTGAGGATTTTATGTCCCTTCTGAACATTAGTAGGACATTGTATGTACCTACATGGTAGTACTTGTTATACTCTATTGTACAGGGATGAGGAATGGTGAAATCCTTGTTATTAGAGAACTTGTTATCTGAGTCCCCAGAATAATGGGATGGCAGGGTGGCAAAGTCATCTTAATGTAAAAATCATTAATGAACCAACCACTCAGTAATTTGGCTCCTACACAAATATGCTTATTTATCCCTAGTACCATGCTCATTCATAGTCACTATGGCTTTGCTAGTCTCTTGTTTTTTGAACAAGGTATCTGGCCATATAATAATAGTAACAGCTAACATTTGTTGACCATCAGGCCCTTGAAAGTACTTTACATAAATTAATTAATTTAAACAGTATAGCAATACAGTTACTGTCACAATTTTATAGGAAATGGAGGGCAGAAAGAAAAAAGGTAAGTTTTCCCAAACTCTGCAATGCAAACAAATACATTGGGAATTATTTGCAAAATAAAGTTGTAGATTATGTAAAGATGCAGAGTTTTTGGAAGTCTATGAAAGCGATGTTGATGTTCTTCAATCATAAGCATAGTCATTGTTCAGTCATTGGCAGAAATTAGAAATCAGCAGAAAATTGGTGAGGGCTTTGTAAGATAATTGATTTGAATATGAAAGGATTGAGTACTTTAGGAGGTTGATCTTCTCAAATATTTTTGTCAAAAGGCATTTCTTTGTAATTATGCTGTAAAGGTAAAATGAAGAGTGAAAAATCTAATTTTGTTAAAACTGTATTATAAAATTTAGTTAGAAAAATTATGTCCCAGGAGATCTCATCAACTTTTGATGCACTTTGATTTAATGAAGAATTTGCATAGAGTTGTTGTTATAGCTTAAAGTTTGCAAAATAAAATAATACGCATCTTCGTACTTGATTTAATAGTTCAGAAAGAAGTATAACCTAAGCCTTATTTTGTTGCTTATTTTTAAATTTTTTTGTTTCCATTTTAAACAGATCTTTGTCTTTTTTTCCCTAGTTATCCTTGAATAACCTATACTTCTTTCTTATAATTATCTAATCCCTGTAATTGTCCACCTGTTTGTTCTAGTTGAGGCTGGGACCTACCTGTGACTCTTATCTTTGGATTTTGTGTCTGGTGGTGTTCCAGAGTTTAGGTTTAGGTCAATGAATGTTGCATTACATACAATGATGATTGTGAAGATCACGTAGCATCATGAGAAAACACTTAATAAGCAAAATAGCAGAACACAAAATTGGATGTGTGCTATCGCTACTACATAAAAGCATTTTATGTGATAACTTTTATAGTTCATAGGAAATACATTAAAATAATAATGGTAGTTTGGGTAGATTATTGGTAGTTTGCATACTTTAGGTAATATTATAGGTAATATTTACCTAAAGGCTCAGATTTTGGTTATGTCCTATTTCTCTTCTTTTGGAAAAAAGTATATAGACTGTTACCTTAAAATCTTATTACGTAGAGCTTTCATTTTAGCTGCTTTTACTGATTGTAAAAGTAGCTGGTAAAAATGTTGGAAAACAGTTTATTTAAACTCTCACCTTTCCAGACCCCAAATGCACTCTGACATTTTTTGCTTATTTTCTTCTTCTCTGTTCTTCTGTGCATATTTTATAGACTTGAGATTGATGATTAAATTGAAAGTATTTTATGACCTAGTAAAGCTGTCTTTGGGGACTTTTATAACAATTACCTGGACTGGGCATAGTGGTTTTCGCCTGTAATCCTAACACTGGAGGTGAAGGTGAGAGGATTGCTTGTGCCCTCAGAGTTCAAGACCAGCCTAGGCAGCATAGCAAGACCTTGTCTCTGCAAAAAAAATCAAAAAATTAGCCAGGAGTGGTGGCACGTGCCTGTTGTTTTAATTACTCAGGAGGCTCAAGTGGAAGGATCAGCTTCCTCCTGAGTCCAGGAGGTCGAGGCTGCAGTGAGCCATGATTGTGCCACTGCACTCCAGCCTGGGTGACAGAGTGAGACATCAACTCAATTAAATAAATAAATAAATGAATAAATAAGTAAGTAAATAATTATCTGCTCTGAAGTCTACAACTACCACCCATAAAACTTAATCTATTTATCAAAAAACTCTGTTCCCTTATCTTTCTCAAGCTGCCCATTTCCTCTACTGCTTTCAAGTTTCCTTAGAGAACTATGCTAATTATTGATCAGTCAGAAAATCTTTGAATTCACCTATAACCTGTGGGCCACCACTTAGAAATGTCTCATTAGGCTGGGCGCGGTGGCTCAAGCTTGTAACCCCAGCACTTTGGGGGACTGAGGCAAGAGGATTGCTTGAGCCCAGGGGTTCGAGACCAGCCTGGGCAACTTGGTGAGACCTCATTACAATAAATCATAAAATAGCCGGGCGTGGTAGCTTGTCCTGTGGTTCCAGCTACGTGGAAGGCTGAGGCAGAAGGATGCCTGAGCCCAGCAGGTTGAGGCTGCAGTAGCCGTGAGCATGCCACTGCACTCTAGCCTAGGCGACGGAGTGAGATTCCAACTCAAAATTAAAAAATAAAGAAATGTCTTACCTCCCTGGACTGAACCAATGTAAATCTCACATGCATTGATTTACGATTTCTTGTAAATTTTGTCCTCCTAAAGTTGTATGTAACCAAGCTACCATTTAACCACACCAGCTCCTCCTAGGGGCATATACCATGAGCCTAGTTCCTCAAGTTGGCCAGAATAAGCGATCCTAAATTATTTTACAGTTTGGTATCTTTTTGTCAACAGGATCAAACTCTTCATACTAATTTGAATTTTCTGTGTGTGTGTGTTTACTAAATATTATTGCACAACTGTTTTCTCTTGTAATTAAAAACTCTTCATTAACATCAAATGACTGTATGATGTTTCCATTTGTGGATATTACTGTACTTAATCATCTCCCATCTTTTTTTTTTGAGTGCAGTAGCACGCTCCCGGCCACCGCAGCCTTGACCTGCTGGGCTCCGGCAATCCTTCCGCTTCAGACTTCCAAGTAGCTGGAACTACAGGCGCGTGCTACCACGCCTGGCTAATTTTTTATTTATTGTAGAGATGAGGTCTCGCCAAGTTCCCTGGGCAGGTCTCGAACCTGCGGGCTCGGGCAATCCACTCACCTCAGCCTCCCAAAGCTCTGGGATTACAGGCTGAGCCACCGAGCCCGGCCATCATCTCCCATCTTTAGACAGTACAATGAATATTTCTATATAGAAAGTTTTATCTTGTATTTCATAGTATTTTCTTTAGAGAAATCCTAAAGGACTTAATCTCTAAAGATTAAGACTATTAAAAGACTGTTGATACACATGACCTTTTAAAATTTCACAGGCCAAAAAAGGGTGGATCATTTTAGTTTGATTTTTTTTTTTTTTTTCTTTTTGAGTTGGAGTCTCACTCTGTCACCCAGGCTGAATTGCAATGGCATGCTCACGGCCACTGCAGCCTCGACCTGCTGGGCTCAGGTGATCCTTTTGTTTCAGCTTTCCAAGTAGCCGGAACTACTGGCACATACCACCATGCCCAACTAATTTTTTTTTTTTTTTTTGAGTTGGAGTCTCACTCAGTCGCCCAGACTGGAGTACAGTGGCTGCTTCTGGCCACCGCAGCCTCGACCTACTGGGCTCTGGCAATCCTTCCTCCTCAGCCTTCCAAGGAGCTGGAACTACAGGCGCGTGCTACCATGCCCGGCTAATTTTTTTGATTTATTGTAGAGATGAGGTCTCGCCAAGTTGCCCAGGCGGGTCTCGAACCCGCAGGCTCAGGCAATTCACTCACCTCGGCCTCCCAAAGCGCGGGATTACAGGCTGAGCCACCGAGCCCGGCCGTCCAACTAATTTTTTTGATTTATTGTATTGCTGAAGCCAAGTTGCCCAGGTTGCTCTTGAACCCATGGGCTCAGACAGTCCTCTCACCTTGGCCTTCCAAAGTGCAGGGATTATAGGCGTGAGCTACCACACACGGCCTAGTTTGATTTTAATGAACAGATATCATATTTGACATTATATTAGCAGAGTTACATATGGAAGAAAAACTTATCTATAGAGAGCATCACTCTGGGGTCTTATAGAGAAAATCCAGGACATGGAATATTGGCAAACTCCAGTTTTCCTTCAAAGTCTATCTTTGCCCAGAATCTGAGATTCTTAGAGATTCCATAACTTCTCCCCAAAAGACCTAAAATTTGCGTCATTTTTGCTGAGGGCATGTTTAAGAATTGACTTAACTTTTGAGGAACTGTCTATTTAGGGAAATTTTCTATTTTGGTTATAGATATGTATCTAAAATATGTTCTTTGTGGTATAAACACTTTTGTAAAATAGGGGAGGGCTGATGTCTATAAGGCTTGGTTTTTTGTTTTTGAGAAACCTTTATTTGTTGTCAAGATCAGTGGATAATGTGGTATTTTGGTTCTAGGTGAGGAGACCGCTGTGTGGCAGGCCCTGACTTTGCTGGAAGAGGGATTAACACATAGCCCTTCTAATGCTCAATTCAAACTGCTGCTTGTTCGACTCTACTGTATGCTGGGTGCATTTGAACCAGTGGTGGATCTTTATTCCAGCCTTGATGCCAAGCATATCCAGCATGATACCATTGGGTTGGTAGTATATACTCTGAATAATGAGCAGCCAGCTGCACCAGTGTGGGGTGTAACTTGTAGATTTTAGCAGTGAGGTTGTCCCTGACATTAAGCTTTATAGTTTAAAAATAGGGGTCAACTATTATATGACCCATTGCAAAGCAGTTTTATTTCTCCCAACATTTTGTAGCAATTTTAAAATTGGCATAACTTGGAAATGTTTTCAGAGTTTTCCCAGAGATAGCAAATAGCTATATACTTTGAAGCCTTATTCTTAACTTAATGTGTTATTTTAGCCTTTACTTCTGACTTGCAGTTGAGGTTGACACATATACTTTATTTGAATTTGCAGATCGTTTTGAATTTGTAATTTTGTCTTCTCAAAATCAAAAGTATTTTGATTACTTAAGGGCATTTTCTCTGTCCCCTGTGATGGTTTTAGGAAGATAGCATTATGTTCTCTTACAACTTTTACATTACATTAATCTTCAGAGTATAAGAAAGAGTAGCATAGAACTTTAGGTTTCCCACAAAATAGAGTTAACTATGTTCTTTTTTAAATAAATTTTTTTCCTGTGAATTAATTCATTTCTGTGGCAGGATATTTTACTTTTTCCTTATGCCTAGCCATTTCTTTGCCAAGTAATTTGAAGTGTAGTGTTTGATACTAGAGGTGGGTAAGTATAACATGTATTTTTTTCTTTCTTTCTGACCTAGTTATCTTTTGACCCGATACGCCGAATCTTTAGGTCAGTATGCTGCTGCATCCCAATCCTGTAACTTCGCACTCAGGTTTTTCCACTCCAACCAGAAAGATGTAAGTGAAAAACCATTTTTTTACTATCGTGTTGCTTGCTGATTACATACAAGACAGAGTGTAAGTTACCACATGTCAAGAAGTGCACGTGTTGAGGTGCACTATGCTATACTAGCAAGTGCCTTTAGGCCACAGCTTACTGTCCAAGGCTGGTAGAGAGAGTTACTTGTGTTTGTTAGAATGGGTGTGTTTAATAGAATCCTTGGAAAGTTGTATTTAAAACTGTGTAAACAGACTAGGAAGTGTTATACCTCTCAGATCTGTCTTTTGATTTCTAAGAGACTTTTCCAAGGGTATAAGAAATAGCCCATAAATGTTTATAGCATGCCATGCCATATAAGATTCTGCAGTAGTAGCTGCTCTTTGTTACCTTATTTAATTCTGAAGTTTATATCCTCCTTGCTCTTTGTCAATAGTGAATGCACTTAAATTTCTTAGAAAAATAAAGGACATTCCAAGAAACTTAGGTCAATAATATGTCTTTTAAAGTAGCAATAAATAAGATAGAACTTTTCTGTGCCATAATGAAAGGATGGAATCTGTACCATATTTTTCACTGCAAGCAGACTTGAATTCCACTTAACCGGTCAAGCAGAAGTTTTTGTGGAAAAACCTTATTGCCTATACTCAGCTGACCAACCATGAGAAACTTCCTAAGAATGAATGTGGAGAGAAGACATGTTTTTAGGGTGATCACTGCCTACTTGGTTCTCACATACTTGTTTCTCTCTTTTTTTTCTTTCTTTCTTTTTTTGACACAGGGTCTTGCTCTGTTGTCCAGGCTGGAGTGCAGTGGCATGATCATAGCTTATTGCAGCCTCAGACTCCTGGGCAGCTCAAGCAATTCTCCAGCCTTGGCCTCCTAAGTAGATGGGGCTACAGGCATGTGCTACCACATCTGGCTAATTTTTAAATTTTTTGTAGAGATGGGGGTCTCACTGTGTTGCCCAGACTGGTCTCAAACTCCTAGCCTTAAGTGATTCTTCTGCCTTGGCCTCCCAAAATTCTGGGATTAGAGACATTAGCCACCATGCCTGGTGTTTCTCATGTACGTCTAAGACTCATTGCCTGATTGGCTATGCCAGATATCTGCCCATAGCTTCCCATTCTCATGGTCTAAGGAACTGGCAAGGAAGCTAGCTTCTGGTTTTCTTCCTGGCAAGCCTCACTTAGGAGAAAAATTTTAAAAACCCTTATGTTACTATAATAGCTACACCTAATCTATCTTCCATCTAATTCTTTAAGAGTTCATTAAATAGAAAGCAGGGCAGAAGCATTTCTGAACAATGGAAAATAGGTTTGTTGTTCTCAGTTTATGATAATTATGTTCTGATAAGTTTCTGGGAGTGGCCTAGAGGGTTAGATTAGCAAAGGACAACTCTATGTAGCTTGTTAGCTGCTTATCATCTGTTAGCTTTTTAGTCCTGTGTCCCCTCCCCCAAGGGTTTCTTTGTCCTCCAGTGATTGGTCTCTCTGTTCAGATATCATTTTGGAACACAAATTCTGATCAGAGAAAGGAACCTGGGTATCAGCATCTGAGCACTTTGTTCAGAAGGTGCTGGCCTGGATTGGAGGTCAGAAGGGCATCTCTAGGACACTGGATTTCTAAAATCTCCTAGCATAAGTGAGTTATATATCTATGAGTTTTCACTGTGTGTTTAGATATCTGTGCTTTCCCTCTTCTGTTTCCAAGAAATCTCACTAACTCGGGGGAAAAAAAAATCGAAAGAATTGATTTTCTCAAATCTCATTATGTAGGCTCACATTTCTGTATTTATAAGAAAGAGCTTAAAGAAACACTTGATTTATGAAGAAACTTGCAAAGCTTTGTTTCTCAAATAGCTTTGATGTAGTGGGAATAAATAAGGGATTAATTCAAGCCTACTGACTGGTTTTACTCCAGCTTTGAATCATCCAACCTTCTAGAAAAACCATATTATTCATGAAGATGTGGTTAATAAAGATACATTATTTTATACGTAGATTAGGCTTTAATTTTTCTTGCCACAAATATTGTGTCTGAAGAGTTGTTTTGAAAGAAAAAAAAACAGAACCACAAAAGTTTTGCAATGTAGGCAGTGGACATCCCCAGGAACAATGTGAGAAGGTGTTATCCTCGGTGTTTTTTTTCTATCTTTGATGTTTTGCTGATGGTTGTGTATGGCAGAAGTGACTAATTAATCTGAATATATGTGATGTTGAACATGATAAAACTGTTGCATTTTATTGAGATTGGATTGCATTTACTGGACTAGGGACTCTTTGCTTGAAATGTATTTTTATTACTACTAACTAAAGATGAAGCTTACTTACTCTTAGGAAAGTAGACAATCTTGGGGGTGGGGGGGTCCTAGAGGCAAAAGAAAAACAAAATACAGCAAGGAAAATTCACCTTGACCTTAATGCCAAATCCCAGAATAAGAAAATAAAGACTGTGGTGTGGACTGTCTCCTAAATGCATCTAAGGATAAAGATCATGGCTATGTTATACTGTATGTGTTAAACCTTCTGCTCATAGTATTACAAGTATCTCTCTTCAAAGTCAAAGCTCTGTGTTCTATATCTTTTATTCTTGGTTGTTTTGAGGATCCCCAGATGCCTTTTCTTCAGGTGACTGATGTATTTCAATTCCCAACTAACTCTTTGAAAGAACACCTTCACTTTTACTTAAATGGAAAAGCCAGTGTTCTGCTTAGAAAGGCTTTGTGCTGTGGGATTAGAAGTTATATTTGGAAGGCCTACACAGAGACTTGCTTTCTAGAGAGGTTATTTCCTGCTGTCATCTTTACTTTGGAGTAGATTTTTTAATCATGTTAGACTCAGCACTACATTTTCGTATCTCTGAAAGTCATTTACATGTTTATGGTTCCTAAAAATTCCCTTTAAATTATCTGTTTTAGGCATTTGTGAAGATAATTATTCAGGGGTTTGAATTTACTTTGCTAATTTTTACAGTGACCAGGGTTCATTTCAGGATCCATACGGGATCTCAATAGCCTCCTTGGTGCATAGAAATAGGTGCGGACAACATACTTTGATATTCAGAAGTCTTTAAGTGCCTGTGGCTTCCAGTTTTGCCTGCAGTTACATTCGGTGTTTTTTTTTTTCCAAAATAGTAATACTTATACAGCCTTTGTCCTATCAGTCGCTTCCCAAGTCCTTGTCTAGATCTGCAGTGGTACTTTACTGCAGTGTTAAAGGAGGACTATCTAAAAAAGACAAGCCAGGGAATCATAGCTACCCTTTTAGCTTATTAAAGATTATATTCTTTCTTTTTTGCCCCTTGTTTTTCTCTTTTAAAAGCTATTGCTTTTTTTAAAAAGTGGTATTCCATGGACCACTCAGAAATTAAAATTGCCTCTACACTCGGTAAGGCTGGGTTTTCCCTTTAATCATAGTGTATTTTATAAATTTGATTGGAATTACCAAACTCATATTTTCTTCTTGATCAATTGTTAAATCATATGTTCCTAACCAGCTGGTTTTTTAAAGCTGTAAGTTTCTGTTGCAAAGGCTGATAGTAAACCTTGCTATGTTTTCTAAGCCAAGGGGCCATAGGATAGGCATATGTGTTTAAGTATCCTGGCCTCCTCTTGATGGGGTGTATCACTGTCTTTAATCAAGCTAGAAGGTACACTCGAGCTTTTTTAGGTAGTCCTTCTTGAAACCTGCAGGATCACAAGTAATCTTTTTAATTTTCTTGTGTCCGTCCGTCTTTAATTTCTCCAGATACTGCAGGCAAACAGCTCGCCGAGGTGTCCCATGGGGGTTTAAAAGCCGCATCGAATGCAGTTGAATTAGCGCCCGTGGCGCAATCCCGCGGCCTGAAATGAACCCTGCGAGGCTGTATATCAGAGGGTATGTTGTTGACTATTGGCCTATTTTCCTACTGGGCAAACTATTCAAACATAATGGAGATGGGGGCAGACCTGATTAACTGAGGCTGTGTAAAAAGACTGCCTTTTCTAGAAAGGATCTTTGGGGCAGACATCAGTTTAGAGCTTTTACTTTTCTTGACCCAAAGGGTAATCTTCTGTCTTCTGATCCAGATGGCTGATAGGCCCACACCTATGAAATGTTCTTCCCTGAGATTTCTTCTATTGTCAGGATTTCTGTTTAGAATTCTTTATCTTGTCTCTGTTCTGTGATGTTTCATCTGTACATACGTATTAATCTAAAGCACATGTGGTAAGTGTTCTCATCACTTGTTTATGGAAATTTCTAGCAGAGGAAACCTGTTTCTTTGATGTCTTTCTGTTTTCAGAATAGTTTATGACATGAATATTTATAGATCTTTTGTTTGGTATCTTCAATCCTGATGTAATGCTTATATACCATGTGTTTGTGATATAGTATTCAGAAATAAACAAAACCAAAGAGCAGCCTGTCTTTTTCTGAAGGCAAGTGATTTTCTTGGGGGGTGTAGGGGTGGAGATCAAATGGTTCTCTTATTCTGGTGTTTTTGGAACATTTGTATGAAACAGTTTATTTTAGATACAGAAAAACATGGAGTAATATCCCTTCCAGAATGGCACTAACCAAATTTTTGAAGGATGTAACAAAACAAAAACCTCCATTCCTGTTAAATTGAAAGACATGTGATTGCCAAGAGAAGGTCTGTGTAATGGTAGCAGCAGTTGGGTATTACGATTAGTAATATTAGTAAAGAAGACATTTGTCTCAGGTATAGGAGGGAAGAAAAATAACATTTTAAAAAACTTATGTTCTTTTAGACCAAGACCTTTAGATATTAGATTCAAACTTAATTTTAGATTTGAGTGTTTTGTTTTGACTGGCAGGGTTTGCTTACATTTCCTGACTTGTGAAATATTTATACCAAGGTGATGTCTTTCCTTCCCAGACCTCAGAATATATTATTCAAGCTTACAAATATGGTGCATTTGAGAAGATCCCAGAGTTTATCGCTTTTAGGAACAGGCTGAATAATTCTCTTCATTTTGCACAAGTTCGTACTGAACGCATGCTGTTAGATCTTCTACTTGAAGCAAATATGTAAGTATTGTACAAGAGCTATAAAGGAACTAAGGGATTAGATTAGATGCTGAGAAATATTAGTGGCTAGGGTGCTTAAAGAAAATGAGGGAAAAAAGAAAAAAGGGATAGGAACAGGGAAGAAAAGAAAAACAAAACCTGGTACATGAAAGAGTACTGCCAACCACATCTTGGGTCCATTACTGAAGTCAGCCTAGGCAGTGGTTATCAACCTTTGGCCCATGCTGTGCTTACAAGGTTCCTCCTCCCCTATAAACCAAGGTGTTTCAGGAATTAATGCTGATCCCCTTTATTTTGGTTGCACTTCCACAAGGCTTCCCCTTGCTATGTAGCAAGCCAGCATGATCTGTGCTTGTTTCTATTTCATTGTGTATGTGTCCTTCTTAATTGTAAATCCTTCCTTCTCTTTTCTTTCCTCTCTAGTAAAAGTACTGGCTGATAATGTCGTCATGACTGTTTCACTATTAAAATAATACATAAATAAATTTTCTGTGTCACAGATCAACCAGTTTAGCAGAAAGTATAAAATCAATGAATCTTAGACCAGAAGAAGATGACATTCCATGGGAAGATTTGCGAGACAACAGAGACTTAAACGTTTTCTTCAGCTGGGATCCAAAAGACAGGTAACTGGAATTTTGTTTTTTGAACAACAAACGTTTATTTTTGACAGTTCTGGGGTGTCAACATGGTTGGGTTCTTGATGAAGGCCCTCTTCATGGTTATGTCTTCACATGGCCTTCCTTGGTTCGAACACACATGCACACAAGCACACGGAGCCGGGGAAGGGAGAGGTAACTGGAATTTAATCACGAGCAATTTTATTTTATTTTATTTTATTTTTTGAGTAGGAGTCATCCTGTCACCCAGGCTGGAGTGCAGTGGCACGCTGATGGCCACCACAGCCTCAACCTGCTGGGCTCAGGTGATCCTTCCGCCTCAGCCTTCCAAGTAGCTGGAACTACAAGTTGCCCAGGCTGGTCTTGAACCTGTGGGCTCAGGCAGTCCTCTCACCTTGGCCTCAAAAACTACTGGGATTATAGGCATGAGCCAACCGTGCCCAGCCATTTTTTTTTTTCAGAGACCAGGTCTAATTCTGTCACCCAGGCTGGAATGCAGTGGTACAATCATA